>JANHFT010002537.1:30586-46870 GCA_032467955.1 Pseudoxenodon macrops
AGGATGAAGTTATCCCATGGCTGGAGGCTACCTCAACCCTACGAGAAGGAGCGTATCAGGTAGGACCAACGCCCCTTTTCTTGCAGACGTTTGATTACCCAAACTAGGTAACATCATCACCTATTAGCACTGATGTCATTACTAGCTTGGTAATGAAATGTCTGCAAGAAAACAACCAAACTCAAAGAGCACTAAATGCCTCTCATTTCACCCTGAGCTACAAATATTCTCCTTTATGGTTTATTTATGGTAACTTTTTCTTTCTTTCTTTTTGTTTCTAGGCCAAACAACCCCTCAGAAAATGATCTCAGGACTTCATGATGGAAAAGATTGAGGAGACATCTCTATACTCAGAGCTGGAGAGGAGGCAAGATGTTGGCATAGCTGATGAACTGGGAACCTGCTATGCCTACATATTGCCCTCTTTCACCTCTGCTTGCTGCAGATGCACCGGGATGTTACTCCTTCCTCCAAAAACCTCCCTCTTTCTACATGTTCAACTATACAACTTACAACAGTTCGTTTAGTTACTCTTCGTAGTGACAACGGCACTGGAGAAAAGCGATTTATGGCCATTTTTCACACAACAGTGGCAGCATTCCCAGGTCACATGATCAAAATCCAGACACTTGACAACTGATGGTTGCAGTGTCCTGGGGTCATGTGATCATCTTTTGTGACTTTCGGACAAGGGAAGCCAGATTCACTTAACAATCGTGTTGCTAACTTAACAACTGCAGTGATTCACTTCATAACTGTGGCAACACTTAACAAATATCTCACTTAGCAGCAGAAATTGTAGGCTCAGTTGTGGCCGTAAGTCGAGGATGATCTATATGTAAATATATGCAAGGAGTGTCTGAAAACACAAGGGGCTAAATAAAGTGTTGAAGAAAGACAGTTGTCTTTTCATTATATAGCCCTGCTATTGTTTTGTTCATTAGTTTAACAGAGGAATTTGGAAAGTTGGAATGAAAACAATCACCAATACAAACTGAAGATTTTTTTTTGGCTGAATTACAAAGATTTTTCCAAATACAAAGAAGTCACCAAAAAACATGTTGGAATTCTCTGACTGGAGGAGCTAAAATTTCATTTGCTTTTGTCTTATCCTGCTGCTCTGCTGGAGGAAGAGGAGAAGGTCAGATATCTGGTATGTCTAGAAAGGGCCACGACTTTTGATTTATCTATGCAACAAAGGGTATTTTGCAATTTAAAAAAAATAAGCTCTGTCTCCCTAGTTCCAGTCATGCCAGTGGTTCTCCTTTGCATTTCTCCCAAACCCATTATTCCTTGGCCCCGTTTCTAATCATTTACAGAAGTCATATAATATTGATTGGGCTCAACTTTATCATTTGCTAATAGCTTGCTCTAAGAGAGGAAAATGGGTGGTAGTGGTGGACACCAACTCTTACAATCTAATATTGGAAAGTTAAGGCAGCTCCAGACAATCCAGTTAGTTACAGTTTTAAGGGTGGTTTTCATTTTGATAACTTCCTGGAATGCAAACCTCTAAAGAAGAAGGGAAATACATCCAGCCCAAGTTTGAGGGACAGAAGCAGCTGGGAGATTATTCTTAGCCATAAGAATAATGGCTAAGAATCACATCAGACTTGGGAAAAGGGAGACTTTGAAATTACAATTTTTATGGACAAGAAAGTAAATGTAAATGGAATTGGGCATGGTTCCAGGGACAGCATGATAACTTTTAAAAGGAAAAAAAAGAAGAAGCAGATGTCTCTCATATAATGGTATCTTTAAAATGTTTATGGACTTTACAGCTATAGAAAAAGGATCCTTTCCATTACAGATTGTATTGACCATGATATATTTTGAAGGTTACTTCTTCTTTTTTGTTTGCTGCCGCACCAACATTGAGTTGTCTCTGTGGTCAGATCCTCATGATACAGAGTTCTAATATACCGTATGATTGTTATCATTTTGCAATGATTCCAGATAAAGTAGATAAATTGTCTTCAAATGCCTCTTCTGGGCAATTTTCCTTGATCTGGCCAGAAATGGGGAAAAATCAAATTGTTTACCATCTGTTAGACAACTTGCTGTTGCTGTCTGATGGTTCTCAAACTCATTCAAAATACAGAGGCTTCAATACTTACAGATGCATCACAGTTTGCTGATAGTTATGCCAAGGATATCAACCGGAACTCAAAAAAAAAAGTGGTGCAAGATCAGAATATGTGGAGAGACCTGACCAAAAATCGGACATAGCTGAATGGATAATGTCATCATCATGCTAAGGATACCTGTATACCACCAAGAGCTATCTGTCATCTTTAAAGTCTTTTGGGATACCGTTTTCCTTTTTTTTCTACTTGTCCAGTAAGGTCAGGTAGAAGCAGTCCTTTGGCTCCCTTCACTCTTGAGAAAACCATCAGCAGCTTAGAGGAGGCCTGACCATAGCTGCTGCCTGCTCTTTTATTAACCTTAATTGCATAAATAGGTGATATAAATCACTCTGGGCTGATCAGAGAAGCATATAAACCCAATAAAATTGATCAGCCAACATAATTTTGTTCTGTATCTCACTTTTCTGCCTGGACAACATTCATCTTCAGAGTTTCTTCTTTGGTTACCGTACTTCTCACAATGGTGTGATTGTTTCCCAAAAGGGCAATTTCCACCACTCTGCCTGGCTTCAGTTTATAACTGGAGATTAACAGATTCACAACATCCTCCCAATGATCAGAATAGGTGTTTCTCAAAGTTGGCAACTTTAAGACATGTGGACTTCAACTCCCAGAATTCTCACTTGGGAATTATGGAAATTGAAGTCCATAGGTCTTAAAGTTGTCAAGTTTGAGAAACGCTGGAGTACAGACTACAAAATCCCTTGACATTCATCATACTATCTAGAACTGGTATGAGTTGACCCAAGGTGTTAAGAAGCCTACTTCTGTTCCATATATTTAAACACTGAACTAAGATTGTCTTTTCTGGCAGGCATTTAATCTTCATCTTAATTTTCTTTAATCAATACACAAATACTGATACATTGTTTTAATCTTAAATATTGCTTTAGGTTTTGCCATTTTTGCAAAGATTGATTTGTCAGTAAAATAAATAAATGAAGAAATGAATTCTATGTTGTTGTTTTTTTAGAGAGGCTGGCATGTTGCTGAAAGCATTGTGAAGAATAAATACTGTATATTATCTTGTCCTGTTTAATTTGTCCATGCATTATTCTCACATAATGTATTTCCTTTAATGCAAAAAATTGTGGGAAACCCTATCCTTTGTTCGTTCAAGAATAAAACAAGAAATGGCTTGTCCTTAAGACCCTTGCTGCTTGAATAAAACAAAATGTGTTGCTCCTCAGCCTTTGCATCCTTCTAAATGTATCAAAATTATTTTCCACACAATGTAAGAAAAATGCCTCTCAAATGGTGCTAACTGTGTTGTTGTATATAGAGTGTTCTATGGGATAAGTCCAGGTTGCCAAAGATCCCCACTGGCTGTTTCTAAAAAGAAAAATTTAAATGGCTTATGTAATACAGATGTAAGATGCTGAGAAGAAACAGCAGAGAGTCATACAGTGGTACCTCGGTACTCATCCTTAACTGTTTCCGTCATTAATTGCTACGAGTACTAAAAATGACTACCAAATAAACCATGTGACTTAGCACATGACTCTTTGCTTCTGCCTTGAAGGACTTCCTGTCTGTCCCTTTTCCTATGTCAGCGATCTTCCCAGCATGGTCGACTTCCTGTCTGCCCTCTGCAGCCATTCCCCCACTTCCTTTTTCAGCAACCTTCCTGGCATGACCAATTTCCTGTCCGTTCTCCACAGCTGTCCCCCTCTTCCTATTGCAGCACATCGAGTTCCAAACAAACAATGAGTACTAGGACAACATTATCACATCAAAGTGTGTTGAGTACCAAATTTGATGAGTTTTGAAGCATTCGAGTACGGCGATACCATTGTACAAATATTTGGATTATTTTTGTAGAGAGTTACTATTGCTACTCCCTACTAAATTGATGTCTTGCATAAAATTGACAATGGATAAGGCTGTTTCATCAATTAACACTCATTGCTTGATGGGAATTTTGTGATATGTGGACATAGTCATGGTTTGTTTCAGCACCAGGCACAAATGCTGCTTATCCTCTTGCATCTAGGGCTTATGAACAAAGTCAGATCAGCAATTCATCTATCCAGAATAGCAAATCAAGTGACAAATGTATGTCTTTTAACCTGCCAACTCTTTTTTGTAATGGTAGCTGCAAATTATTCAAATCAATGCATAGTTACTTTAAAAAATAAATTCATGTGATACAAAATAAATTAGCACAGGATTTTTTCTGTCTCTTACGTTGTTCCCTGTTAAAGCTTGAAGTATTGATGTCAGACTTCGCTCAAGAACGTAATCCTGGTATTTTCAGACATACGGGATAACATTAAGAGGAGTTTTAGAGGGGCATGAAACTTAGAAGCAAATATTTTTAAAAGGAAAAGGTAAGTAACTCCCTAATCAATTAGACAGGTGAGTTATTAACAGAAGGGAATTGTTGCATGCCAATGTTGGCTCCGTTTTCTTGAGGAAGGTAAACACAGTTCAAGTGATTAGCAAAATCAATAGGGATTGTGAGGGAAAGGTGATGTTCAAGAAAGGAAGTTAGTTAATATTTACGTTGCCTAAAGCAGGGGTCTCCAACCTTGGCAACTTTAAGCCTGGAGCAAAGCTGGCTGGGGAATTCTGGGAGTTGAAGTTCTCCAGGCTTAAAAGTTGCCAGTGTTGGAGACACCTGGCCTAAAATAACCTCAAGGCAGTATACTTCTTCACCACCTTTATAGCGAATTAGATGAGATATCTAATCAAATCGTAATACTACTTGTTAAACAATCATCTGTAAAAGAAAAGTCATTGATATTTCAAAAAATGAAGTTTTTAAAAATCCGGTTTTCTGTTTCTGTGCATAGATTCATACATGGTAAGCTACCGTGTTTCCCCAAAACTAGAACATGTCCTGATAATAAACCCAATTGGGCTTTTGAGCTAACACATTAGAATAAGCCCCCCTGAAAATAAGCCCCCCAAAAAAAATATTTAGATGTATGTGCAAGTGCCACGCAAACAGCACTGCAAACCCATTGGTGCCATCCTCCGAGCAGAAGGAGACAAATTTCACCAAGGCTGGGCTGCATTGTCTGTCAAAGCGGGAGGGTTGTGTAATGCTCCAGTTGGAAAGGAAATTGGGTGTGTGAAAGGGTGACGGGGGAGGGGAGACATAGCCGTGCACTCTCTTCCCAATGATTTACCATATTTAAACAGCCAAGCGCCGCCAGGAAGACTTTCACCCGCCAGTTGGAGCAACGGACAGATCCTGCTTTGCTTTCTGCAAATGACCAGCACCCAACTAACTTAAGTCACATGGCCCGACAGGAAACAACTGCAAAGACAAAACGATGTTCCAACTGGCGGGTGAAAAAGTTTTGTCTTTGGCATCATTTCCTGTTGGGCTGCGTGAGCTCTGGAATCTTAAGAGTTAACACAGCCTGCGAGGCCAGACCAAAACTGAAGGCTACCCCAACCCACTCGCTCTCTCTCTCTCACACACACACGCACATGGACCAGGAAACGCAGACAAAACGACCCTCCCTGCATGCACTCCTTTTCCCCATCTGCGACTTTCCCCCGGACTTAGTTAGTTGGGCGCTGGTCATTTGCAGAAGGCAAAGTGGGGTCTTAACGTACTGCTGCCGCCCGGGAGGAGAAGAACATGAGAAATGGGCTCTCTCGCAGTGCCTCCTCTCTCTTCTTTTCCCGAGCGGCAGCGGTGCATCCGCCTCACCCAATCTGGCCTGATAATCTCAGGCGGCAGTGGCTCTGACCTGATCCTCCCCAGCAATGCTGTGGGTAAGAACTGGCAACACCGATCCCGCTTCATGGCTGCGTAGACAGCCCACACCAGCCACTGCTTGGAGCTCCAGCGACAATTCCCTTTTCCCCAGTCCCAGGTCGATAGAGCTAAGGTTGGCAAGAAGTTTTTTGTGACTGCTCTTTTTGCGGCTGCCACTAAGAGAAAGGGCGTGCAAGCTAGGGTTTGTGGGTGCAGCCTCTGCAAAGCCATTCTGCATGGATGGCAGGTGCATGTGAGGCACGTTCCCCCCCTTTGCCCCCCTGCCTCGCCTCCTCACTTCATGCTGTTTGCACAGGAAGCAACGAAAAAGTTGCGGCGATTGATGGAGGCGGTGACCTGAGCGGCACCAGCAAAGCAGCTGGTTGGCGCTCTGCCTCCAGTCCCCCTGCCACGGACTGAGGGTTAGGGGCCTCTTGCACCCCCAAAATAATAAGACCCCCCAATAATAAGGCCAAGGCCATATTTCGGGGGTCAAAAGAAAATAAGACCCTGTCTTATTTTCGGGGAAACAAGGTAGTATCCTAACCACTTATCAGCATCTTAACAACTTTTCAGCTAAGAGAGATGGAAATGTCTTTCAAATAAAGTGTGGCTATTCTTTTAATACCTGACCAACTATTCCAAGAGGCCTTCTGCCACTTAGCAATTGAAAGATCAACCTGTGCATGTATTTAAGCAGGTGAAAAAGAAGAGTTGACCTAGACAGAGACTTCACTATCTAAAATGAGAAAAAATAATAGTGGAATCTCCCATTTGCTTTCCCTAAGTGGCAACCACCAATTTTATTAGATGAAGCTATCTATGTCATTCCACTTGTTGGTTGGAGATTTGACTGACACTCAACAAATCTGGAAGACACAAGGTTGAAAAATGCTATTTCAGGTTTTTTTGTAGAATGAAACATCAAATTTACTTTGGATATCCCTGCAGAAGATAAGAAGTTATTTCTTAAGGGAGCAAGCTATGCAGGACAGAATGTAATAACTTATCATTACATATCTTTCATTTAACATGTATTTGAGAGGTTCAGTTACTTCATCATAAAAGACATTTAAGCTGATTTGACATCTTGTTCATTAAGCTCATGTTGAGTTTTGGCCAGGATCTTATTTTTTTCTCATATCCTCTTATTTGTTCTAATACTTTTTTGGAGTCATGAAGCGTCACTATTTGGTTCTTTTTATTTCCTCTACTTTCAATCTATTTAGATCAAATACAGGATTTATTTTCTTAAATTTAAATATAATTGTCCTTAAATCTTCCCAAGCTAAATCTCTCCAATGATTTCCACAAATCCTTAGAACATTCATCAAAAGAAGCCATCAGTTTGGAAAGAATCCAGCATCACTTTCAAGCTTTTCTGTAGTGGGTTTGCTTGTGTCTGAATCTGGATGAATGAATCATTATTTCTACCTAAAGTTGTACTCACCCCCTCTCAAATATTGGGATGGAAAAACATTATTAGAATCGCCTGTCCTGACTTTCAATATTCCATATATGGTACTTACTTGCTCAATTATAAATGTTTTTATGAACCAATAATAACGTTCTCTGGATGGGTTATAATAATAGCACCAAAAAGTACCGCAGCAAATAATGAAACATAACCAAGATAGAAACAGATTTCTAGATTAAAAATGCAGATGTTATAATGTCTGAGAAAATAAGAACTTTACTGCTGTAGGGAAAGAGTACAAAAAAGTTGCAAGCAAATCTTTTTGAGCAGAGAGAGGCAATATAAAAAAAACCACCTCTATTTTTCAGAACATCTTTTTGAGTACCAGGTTTCATCCATGGCTTTCCAGGTGTAGCTTGGAAGGTTTCTCCTGTGAAATCCTGGAGGGACCAATTAGACCAAAAGCCTGGATCTGTATAAGGATCCTTCCCATATTCCCTCATTAACTGGACCTAAGCCATTTAGAAATTGATATTTTAAAATCAGTATTTTGAATTAGGTCTGGAAATAGGCTGCTATATGACAAAGTATGTGTTTTATTAGACTGAAATGTCCAGATCTATTTTCTCAACTTGCAGTTCTGTTTTGAGCAAACCAGCTTTTCTGGATTGTTTCCAAAAGCAGCAGCTACAAGGCATTGCAATCATCCAAACAGAAGATTATGGAGCATGATTTACCTAAACCAATTTATCTTGTTCTAAGTAAGCCTTAAATTAATAACAAAGGGCATTTAAAAATTAAATTAAAAATTAAAAACCAGCATGGGTTTGTTAAAAACAGATCATGCCAAACTAATCTTATTTCATTCTTTGACAAAGTGACTAAATTGGTAGACCAGCGAAATGCTGTGGACTTAGTATATTTAGACTTCAGCAAGGCATTCGATAAAGTAGACCACAACCTACTCCTTGGTAAGCTAGAAAAATGTGAGCTAGACAGCATCACCTCTAGATGGATTTATCACTGGCTGACAAACTGTATTCAATGAGTCATCCTTAATAATGCTACATCTACATGAAGGAGGTACCACAATGTTCTGTCTTAGGCCAGCACTCTTCAATATCTTCATAAATGGCTTAAATGAGGGAATAGAAGGGAAACTCATCAGATTTGCAGATGACACTAAGATGGCAGGAATAGCTAACACCTTATCCAACAAATTAAAATTTAATGTAGAGAAAAGCAAGGTTTTACATCTGAGCAGAAAAAACCAAAGGTACAAGTACAGGTGAATCCTGGCTCAAAAACAGTATGTGAGAGGGACCTTGGAGTCCTAGTGGACAATCATTTAAATATGAGCCAGCAATGTGCAGCCACCAAAAAAGCTAATACAATCCTTGGTTGAATAAACAGAATATAGAACAAGATCGCATGAAGCATTGGTACCGTTTTATAAAGCCTTAGTAAAGCCACACTTGGAATAATGCATCCAGTTTTTGTCATCATGTTACAAAATGTTGAGACTTTGGAAAACGTCCAAAGAAGAGCAACTTGTATGATTAAAGACCTGGAGACTAAAACACATGAAGAAAAGTTGCAGGATTTGGGTTTGGCTAGTCTAGAGAAAAGAAGGATTGGACGGACGGGACGGACGGGATATGATAGCAATATTCCAGTATTTGAGAGATTGCCACAAACAGGAAGGGTGGGTGGGTGTCACCTATTTTCCAAAGCACCAGGGAGCAGGAAAAGAAACAATGGATGGAAACTAATAAAGGAGAGATGCAAGCTGGAATTAAGGAGAAACTTCCTAACAGTGAGGATAATTAACCAGTGGAACAGCTTGTCTGCAGAAATTATGGGTGCTTCATCACTGGAGATTTTAAAGAAGAGACTGGACAGCCACCTATCTGAAATGGTATAGGGTTTCTTGCTTGAGCAGGGGGTTGAACTACAAGACCTCCAAGGTCCCTTCCATCTCTGTTCTGATTGATTGGTTTTTTTCTTTTGCTTCTTTGGGGTGTGTGTGTGTTCCTTGCTCACTGTACTGTGATTTTTGCCTTAGTTTAGTGGCTGTATAATTTATCTATTGTCTCAGTTTTCCCCCTTCCTCATGCGGGGAGAGAGTTTAGTGTCAGAGCACACCCTGAAGATTCAGTCAAGGATATAAGGTAGTAGGTCTCTTTCTGAAACACTGGAAAACTGCTGTCTGGGAAATACTAGATAGTCAGGGGCATGATATAGCGGGAGCTAACCTTTGATATGTGACATTTTTAGTAAATGTAATCCTCCACAAAAGGATCCAAGACATATAGGTCTAATGAGGATATCTGTCTCTATCGAAGAAACACAATCTGAAAACGCCTTTTACATAACTTGTGGAAGTGCCGAGAGAGAAAGCACTAATGAATTATGGTTTCCTGTTACTATACATCTGTGGGAAGTACAAAAGGAGAAGCCATACATATTTTCTGTAGGGGCAGCGGTAGATCTTGTTAAATGACCTCCACAATCTCAGCAAGCACATTAAGATTTTTCCCCCCTTGCATTGTCTGAAGAGCATTAGATACATGAAGAAGTTGGAAGAGTACTGACCTTTGGAAGAAACAGACATATACAATCAGAGTTTTGTAATTCCATATTTCTTTAATAAAAACAACCTCTACCTTTCTAGCTATCTGTTTGTTGCAAACATGCAAATCTCTGCTTGTTTACCTTCTGGGTATAAAATAATTTACTGATAGATGCACCACAACAGTGGTGGGTTGCTGCCGGTTCAGACCGGTTTGCCCGAACTGGTGGCGGAAATTTGCCCCTGTTCACTGAACTGGCAGCGACGGCTGGTTGGCTATGCCTCCGAACCGGTCCTCTGGCTGGAAATCTTTCATCCAGCTTGAAATCCTCTGAAAAAGAACCCTAATATGAGCATGCGCAAATCCTTCTGCGCATGCGCAGAGGGTCTTTACCCAGATGTGATGGGAGGGCACTTCCGATGGGACCCGAACCGGCAGGGAAGGTAAGAGGAACCCAACCCTGCACCACACTGCACCGTATTAATGCTTCTGATATTTACTTGAAATATTCATTATTTATTTTTCAAGTACTTTTTGAATGCAAAACATTTGGTTTTGGAAGTATAAGAACAATTTAATGTTGGAAAGGTTTAATCTTTTCAACCTATCTACAGCAACAAAAGCAAAATGTTAGTCTGAGAAAAATAGGCTATCCCCAAGCAGTCCTTAAAAGGTTGTGTTAAGCAGGATATTTTTAAATATTTTTAATCTGGAAACCAATAATAAACCTTATACAGTATTTTGCTTGAGAAATATGAAGGAACCTATTTTTTATATTTTTTATTTATTTTTATTTACTTATTTTTGTCAAGCATGTATTAGATAACAGATATAAGTATAAACATAATTATGAATACATGAAATGGCTACAAATAATAGGGAATATTAGGACAGGAACGGTAGGCATGCTGGTGCACTTATGCATGCCCCTTAAAGACCTCTTAGGAATGGGGTGAGGTTGACAGTAGACAGGCTAAGGTTAAAGTTTTAGGCATTTGGGAGAGAAACCACAGAGTCAGGTAGTGAATTCCAGGCATTAACAAATCTGTTACTGAAGTTGTATTTTCTGCAATCAGGTTTGGTGCGGTTTGCCATAAGTTTGTATCTATTTCCATGGAGAAAGCTGTATTTGTTTTAAACAGGCTGCACTTCAGACAATAAATTGTAACATGTTTTAAACTAACTTAGCAAAAATCTAAAAATATACTAAAGCCCCTGGTGCTCATGTTATTTATTTCATTTTAATGTATGCCAATTAGTGTACCTTCAAAACCACAACGTTATTCTATTCTATTCTATTCTATTCTATTCTATTCTATTCTATTCTATTCTATTCTAACGAGATGGAGTGTTTTAAGAGGGAGTGGAGCACTCAGAACACTAATAGATAGCAGATTCCAAAAAGAATAGTTGACATTGAAAATATGTATTTAGCTGTGATTGAATTCTTGTAGCAGATACTTATCTTTTAAAGGAATTTTGGGTATAATAATAACCTTGTTAAAAAGAGCACACCATTGAGGGTGGAATGCTGAACTGGATCATAAAAAGCAAGCAAGCAGTCGATCAATTAATCAACAAAACAAACATGAAAGGGAAGATAGATAGGAAATTACCTGGCAACTGATTTATATTGAGCTTTCCATTTCCTCTGTTAATATTTTTATTTAAAAATAGTCTCCATTATTTCTATGAAACAGGTGTGAACTTCCCATCACTCCATCCGGCTCAAATAATGCTATTAGACAGCACAAATGACAAACAAATTTGCATGACTTGATCAACATATGGCACTATTCTTTAGGAAATTTCAGATTATATTGCTGAAAATTAGGTCATCTGAAACAAGAATTTGACCTCAATCTGGCCTAGATCTGTTTACCCTGATTTTTTTGTGCTAATCCTCATATAGTATTAGGATAGAAGCATTATACTACATGATTATACTGCTCTGAGAATATTGTAACCAATTATTAAGAAAAAAATCCAAAAGCTTTCTCAGATGATTAATGTATATGATATTATCAGCCAGTGCTGATCCTTATTTGCCACCTTCTAGAATTTACATATTTGCTCTTGAATTTCCTCCTGGCCATGGCAACATTAACACATTCATCCAAGCGCTGTTTGCCATTCCACTTAAACAACATTCTTTGTTTCTTGTTGTTTTTTGTTTTATTTTATTTTATATCTTTTCCCAATTTTGATTCAAAATTCCTTAAAGTTATTTTTCAGGACAACTTGTTGTATTACTGTAGACCAGGGCAGGGGTGGGTTTTAACTTACCTTGACGCTGGTTCGCTGCCACCCGCATGCATGCGCATTAGAAAAAAATGCCAAAAAATCCCCCCTCAAAAAGGCCGAAAACAAGATGGCTACGCATGCTGGAAACTCGTCTTCTGCGCATGCGCAGAAAAAAAAAAACCCTGAAAAAATTCAAAAAACATCCCCCCCCCCAAAAAAGATGGTGGCGTCCACAGACCAGAACCAGCTCTGTGACATCACTAGCGGCTTACTACCTACTCGGTAGAACTGGTCCGAACCAGTAGGAACCCACCTCTGGACCTGGGGTATCAAACTTGCATCGTCACAGCGGCATCACGTGACATATCGGGACTTCCCCCCCTTTGTTAAACCGGGTGTGGGTGTGGGCAGCATGTGATGCATCCAGCCTGCGGGCTGCAAGTTTACTGTAGACTATGTTCTTAAGAGTATTGTGAGCCATGGTGGCACAGTGGTTAGAATGCAGTACTACAGGCTACTTCTGCTGACTGCCGGCTGCCTGCAATTTGGCAGATCGAATCTCACCAGGTTCATGGTTGACTCAGCCTTCCATCCTTCCAAGGTGGGTAAAATGAGGACCCAGATTGTTGGGGGCAATATACTGACTCTGTAAACCACTTAGAGAGGGCTGTAAAAGCACTCTAAAGTGGTATATAAGTCTAAGTGCTATTGCTATTGTGGGACCTAAAATTTCCCTTTGGATTGGCATAAATGAAGTCTTTTCCCCCCCTGATGAAGTACATGTACACTTGTGAACAAACTTTTAAGCAATTATAGTACCAGCAGTCTTGAGTTCCTCTCTGTAGCTGGCTATGTCCAATTGTGCTTTCAGGGGTTGCACCATTGAGGATCTCTCCAATTTGTACTATCCAGTCCTCACCGGCTCTTCTTCAGGCACAGAAGTCAATGTCAGAAGGGCTGTTTTGAGATGTGTTCCATAGGACTATGTCTTAACTATTAGGATAGTCAAAACAGAGACCACAGTGAAGGAAGACTAATAACTTACAAAAAAACTACAGATGCAGGATGATAACTAGCTCATTGTTGTCACATGTTATGCACTGCATAAGTATCATTGAGGCTTCCTGCTAACAGCTGGTCATGTGTCTTAAAAAAGTGAGGGAGAATTTTTGAAAAATGTATGCAGTATTTTGGGGTTTCAACTCATCAGTATTGTGTAGAAATTCTTCCTTTTCCTTCCTGAAAATACAAGTCGATTTAATTTCTCTATAAATCTCCTTATATTTGGGCTGTTGGTCTGAACTCTGAACTTGGCAATTTAGTGGCAAACATTTCATCACATGATGAAATGAGGAGACATCATCAGTGTGCTTGAGAAACGTTTTCAACCAAATTGCCAAGCTCGAAGCTCAGCCCAACAGCCCAACTACCAACCCAAGCTGCTTATATTCAAACATATTTCAACCTCTTTGTATTCCTTTAGTCTTCCTTGAATGATGGATCTATCATAAGTTCCCCTTGTTCCATGTCATTGGAAAGGTTACTGAATGAATGGTTGTAAGTTGAGGATTACCTGTATTGACACCAGGAGACTGTATCAAAAAGGTCTTCTTCAGATGGGCTCTTCTTTTACCAGGTCTTGGCCCTTCCTCTTTTTACAATTCTAGTTCTCCTCCAGGTTTTAACTGGAGCTATGAATAACTTGAATTCTGCCTTATTCGAATTATTAAAATTAAATAAAAAATACAGCCAGCTGCACAATTAAAGGGAGATATGTATGTGGAGAATTCACAACTCCAAAGAATTGCCAACTATAATAAAATTCTCGCCTTGCATATTACAGCACTAGCCAAGGATTAATTTGTATGACAAATCCCCAGCATCTGTTTGCCTAGAATGGGAAGCCTGCACTGATATGATAACTCAGCTGAGCCATTTTAAGCACTGTAATTGCAACTCCAGGAGAAGTCATGGTGATTGCCTTTGGATCACGATTGGAAACAGTAGGGATCAGGAAGTAAAGTTTTGCTTTTGAAAACGGGTAAAATCAGGCTTGTTTTCCTTTGGAATTTGGCAGGAAGCCTTCTCTGAGCTGTCTGTTCAAGCCAATTCATTCAAGGAATAACATAGCCTAGAGGAGTATCTAGAAGAGAAACTGGCCACATCCCCAAAACATGGCTAGAGAAATTCATGCACATGGCAGCTTTGTTCTTGCTTACAAATCAAACATATCTTTTGGGAGACTAAAAAGGAAATACAAGACATACAATCGATGGTATAAAAAGCAGAACAAATTCCTCATATTAAGGCAGGCTTTTGAATCAACTTACTGAAGAAAAACGGTTCAGTTCTTAGGTCTATTTTGTAATCCTTATACAGGTATCTTTTCAGCTTCCTAGATTAACCATTTTTTCTGCATAATGCTCCACTCACTAGCTGTATCTTAGAGTTATTAAGGAAGCAGAAATAGTAGCATTAATGAGTAAGTACTTATGAAAACATAAACAGAAGACCGATAATGCACTTCCAAAACAACTGATAATAGTATGACTCATGGGCCATACTAATACATACTATGGCCAATACCAATTCATATTTTTTTCAAACTTGAATCTAAGGTTGATCAAATCTGGGTTTTATCAGTAACTGAAAGAGAAAGATTGCCATGTCACTCAAAGCATCATGGAAAAATTGCTGATAAGTTGAAGAAGTGATGTTTAATGCTTTCATTTCCTTCACTTAAATTCTCCAAGGAATGCTTTGTCACTTCATAATGGAAGAAAGAAGTGATGTAATGTGGTTGAAGACAAGTTGTATGTTTAGGGTCAAAATTCACTATTCTTGGGCCCACTTCTTACTAGAGGCTTCACATCTTCGGCTTCATATCTTCGGAGTGACCTTCCTAGGGAGGTCATTGTTGTTTTTAAATTAAAAACATTTGGAGTCTATTCAACATATGGATTATTTGCAGGCTAATATTTCAATTCTTTTTAATTCTTTAAAATCTGCATTCTACATTGTTTGTGGTACTTTGCTGTTTTATATGTTTTCTTCTTTTCTCTGTTCATAGTCAACAATTTGTTGAAATGACAGAATGTGTTATTATCTAAGAAAACAATGTTGATGGCAGGATATGTTTTATTTATTATGCTTATACCTCATCTTTATTTTGTATATCTCAAGTTGATGTATCCAATGCTTCCTCCTCTTGTTTTCCCCATAACAACAATTAATGTGTATGTGGAGGGAGGGGGAGAATTTGGACCAAGAGAGAGAGAGACTAGCCCAAATATGCTTTCTAAGCCTAAGGGAGGAATATAATGTCTTGTTTTTGAGTTAAGCAACTTAACTACAACCCCATGTCATAAGCTTAAATAGTTCAATTTCTTACATCGTCAATTTTCAACCTGGGAATGGACACTAGTGGTAAGGGCATGATAGAGGGGGATTGTGTGGGCCTCTTGTTAAATTTTGGACTGGGAAGTTTAATTTTTTAATTACTTCCTCTCGTGCACCAACCTTTCCCTCCTATTTGAAGTGACATGATGTTCTAGTATATACCATTCAGACTCATCGTTTAGATTTTACAGCAGCAAAAGGACACTGGCAAACAACATCTTACATCGAGGTACAACAATGGTATTTACTACTGGGCGGTAGCTATACATATTCATTATAAATGAAGGCTATGACATCAGCTTCCTAAAAGAGCAGGGGTCTCCAACCCCTGGTCTGTGGACTGGCACCAGGCTACGGCATGCCAGAAACCAGTCCATGGATGCAGGCAGCACCAGAAACCATGCCCCCTTGATCTGCAGAAAAAACTTATCTCTGTGGAATTGGTCCCTGGTGCCCAAAAGATTGAGGGCTGCTGTAATAGAGTATTCAGTGAAAGGGTCCAACCTATACTTGTAGAGTAAACAGATCTGTGAAGATTTTTGTTTTACTTGTAGAGCAACCCTATCTGTTTATTCAAAAAGAAAATTCCATTGCTTTCAAAGGACTCACATTCAAGAAACTTGAATTAGACTGAGGGTCCTTTTGTTCCCACCCAAAGGAAACCATAAAAACTGCAGAAAAAATAATTACTGCCTACTTGCCTTCCATTGAAGACCTGTACACTGCACGAGTCAAAAAGAGGGTCGTGAAAATATTTACTGACCCCTCGCATCCTGGACATAAATTGTT
>JANHFT010002537.1:70619-87990 GCA_032467955.1 Pseudoxenodon macrops
CAAGCCCTATGATTCTGTGATAACCCATGTGATTCAGTTTATTATTTATTTGTTTGTTTCCCACCTTTATTATTTTTACAAATAGCTCAAGGCAGTGAATATATCCAAAACACGTTCCTCCTCTTATTTTCCCCACAACAACCGCCCTGTTAGGTGAGTAACTGAGAGTAACAGTGCGAGAGAGGGAGGGACGGACGGAGAGAGAGAGAGAGAGAGAGAGAGAGAGAGAGAGAGAGAGAGAGAGAGAGAGAGAGAGACAGAGAGACTACTTTCTCTCTTACCGCGAAGAGGGTAAGATCATCCTGCTGGCTTCATTGGCTATAAGGGGGACTTGAACTCACAGTCTCTTGCTTTCTAGCCTGGCGCCTTAATCACTAGACCAATCTGTGTTGTCAAACTGTGTTGTGTAGACCAAAATATCTGTTGATGCTGATGGATGTAAAAGATGGCTTCCATCAGCAGTATCTGACATCAGCAGTATCAATCTCATCTATGGTGCGGTTATTCAAAACGATGCTATTGAATTTATTAGAACCACAAAGAAACATTATCCATATGATGAAGATTCTCAGTCATCCAGTATTCATATGATGTTTACGTGAAGAGGCCCTCTAGCAAGACAATAATGAAAACTGTAGTTTGTGGGAGATTTGTGGAATGTAGTCTTGCACTTGAATATCTGAAAGAGCTAAAACACTACCTCAGATGAAGTGGCCATGAGGAAATACGTGTCTATCCCTCATGCATCAGAAGTCCTAGTTTTAGAAATTACTGGGACAAATTTAGGGGGTCTAAGAAGTAGCTGACCTAAATCATGCAACAATAGCCATGCCAACCAGAGGTTATAAAATGGTCCTGATGTTCATTAATTAGAAGCTTTATACCCAAAGAACCCAGAATGCATCTAGAATAAATGGATACATTCCAAACATAGTCACGTTTTAATTCTTTTGAAAGCATTTGAGAGAAAAGGAAAGATCCCCATGGCTGTAAGCAATGGGGAGAAGCAAAGTGTGGTATGCTCACTGCTTGCTTATGTATTCAGTTTTACATGTGAGCAAGCTATTATTAAAAGATTTTATGCCGAATGCAGGGATATTTTTTTACAAATTATGAGCACACTTTGCTGAATGCAGTGGAGCTATTCATCCAGGGCTGAGAGCAAAGCAAAGATCAGTTCCATAAAAGATACCAACTTTAAATTGGTACCACTTTATAAGGTATTGTAAGGTCACACTTGGAACACTGTACCCAGTTTTGGTTGCTATGATATAAAAAAGATGTTGAAACTTTAGAAAGAGAAGAGTGACAAAAGTGATTAGGAGACTGTAGGCTAAAACATATAAAAAACGGTTGCTGGAACTGGGTATTTGTCTAGTTTGATGTAAAGAAGGACTAGGAGTGACATGGTAGCAGTGTCACAAAATCTAACGGCTGCCACATATTCTCCAAAACATTTGAAGGCAGGACAAGAATCAATGGATGAAAACTAATCAGGGAAAGAAGCAACTAGAACTAAGGAGAAATTTCCTGGCAGTTACAACAATTGGAACAACTTTTCTCCAGAAGTTGTGGATGCGCTAACAATGGAAGTTTTTAAGAAGAGATTGTACAACCATTTGTCTGAAATGATATAGAGTTTCCTGCTTGAGCAGGGGGTTGGACTAGAAGACCTCCAAGGTCCCTTCCAATTCTGTTACTCTGTAGCTGCCATAAGGCCAGGAAGTTAATGCAGTTCAGAAAACATTGCACACCTGCTCAAAATGAAAGACTAGATGAGAAAGAGACAAAGCAAATGCTAAAATTAAGGATTTTGCTCCATCTCCATTTTTTCTCCATCGAAAAGAAACTGCAAGTGTCCTGTGGTCACTCTGATTTGAAAGCAGACGTGTTGATCACAAAACTCTCCCTGCCACTCCTCACCTTGGCATTTTACCCAAACAATGAATTTTGTTTTTCCTTTGTGTTGGCCTGGCCTTATTCCTCATAGCATAGTTCACACACCCATCTATCCCGTGCTGGCAAAATAATAAAAATTTAAAAAAAATGTTCCAAATCACTCCACTTAACAATCTGGGTTATGCCCAAATGAGATGTATAAATGTTATATGTTACCTCCAAGATCAGTTATAATATGCTTTTATGAGATGCGAGAGAGCACCAGCAGAATGTTTTTGCCATCATACTGTGCTTATGGGCTTCAAACATCTGGGTGGACATCTGTGGGAAACAGCATACTAGAGTAGAGGTAAATTCTCAGTTCCTGAGGTCCAGCAGAGTTCTGCTCATTCAGCCTTTTCCAGCCTGGATGAAACTTTACAGATAGAATTCTTTATTCTTTATTGGCCAAGTGTGATTGGACACACAAGGAATTTGTCTTTGGTGTATATGCTCTCAGTATACATAAAATACAAGATACATTTGTCAAGAATGATAAGGTGCAACACGTAATGATATTAGAACCTTTGGAAATCCTGTTTTTTTTTAAAGGCACTCTGCTTTGTAAATGCTAAATGAAAGGGAAAAAAATGACTCATGGTAATATAGTGAACTGCAGTAATTTTGTCCTTACACGTTTCCAGATTGAATATGGTATGGTAGTTGGGCTAGTTCTTCATTAATGTGTTACAACATTTTAGAAAGTCACTCAATCATTATTGTGGCTATATAAATTTTGTCATTATTAATGATACATGGCTGGATCATTAGGGTTACCAAGTCACTCAATTGGCTGCTAAATGGCAGCAAAAAGCCTTCTATATCAAATTGCTGCTATCTGATGGTAATCTGGACTTCAGCAATTTAGAATTGATAGTCCTATCAGTGATGCTATAAGATGCTATAAATTAGTGGTATGGAAATGGCCATGGTGTAGCATTTCTGCACTAGGGATTTATGGCAGCATTCAGCTATCATTAAAGCAACATAAATCTTAATTCCTGACAGGTTGCTCCGGTGATGGTAGAGTGACATTATATATTGCTAGTGCTGAAATGCTCTCACAGTGTTAAATATCAAGCCAAGAAATCTCCAGTCCTGAATAAAAGGAGGTCAGGACATTTTAAAGTAAGGATGGGAGATGGAAAATATGCCAGTTTCCCAAAGCAACAAACAGAAAAAGTGCAAAAGGATTTATTGATTTATAGGCATTATTTTAAGAGGCCAAGTACTGTAAGTCTCAGTCAGGGACTAGAAAATTAGAAATCAGATAAACCTTCCTGAAAACGAATTAGTAAAAAATGTAGCTCTCTTTCATTCTAGTTAACACCGGGAGCCAGAATGTGATTTGGCTTCACCTGCTGTGTATGAAACGAAGTATGGCCTTGAAATTTTTCTTTCTCCATGCATCCATTCATTTAACCAGGCTCATTATTTTTTTTATTAATTACTGAAGTTGTTGGTTGAAATGTTTATTATTTCAACAACTGTCTTGTTTTTATGTTTTATTAAGCTAGCCATTTCACCTGATATAAACTGTTTTACTTTAAAAATAAAATAAAAACATTGCCGAATAGAAATACTGGAAGTAAAGTGAGTAAATCCAGCTATGTGGCTTGTTAGAGCATAACATGATTTGTAAATCTAGCCAGTTTTACCTGATGTAGAAATGTGAAAGCAAACTACAATTTATCATGCTGTGTTAACCTAGCCTAAGGAGGGAATTGAATTACTTTAAGAATTTATCTTCCTTGGATCAAAAATTGTTCACAATGGCACTTCTACCCCTGAAATCAAGTGGAAGATAACCTTAGGTCATACTTCAATGGTTAATAAGAATAAGATTTGGAAAACATATATTGATATTAATACAAAACACAGGCAAATTAGAACAATAGTCTTCCCTATAATGATATATGGGTGTGAGAGTTAGACACTAAGAATGGCTGATTGAAGAAGAATTGATGCCTTTGAACTGTGTTCTTGTGTGAATTATTGTGTATACCATGGACAGCCAGAAAAACCAACAGAGAGGTGCTAAATCATATAAAACCAGACACAACACTAGAAGCCAAAACCACAAGACTGCATCTGATTTACTTTAGCTATGTCACACATGGAAATTCATTGGAAAATCTTCCTTTATGATGGTTGGCTTTTACATCGTGTCATTTGGAAGTTGCTCTGGCATAAGATGAGCTATCAGTGTAAATGCCACTTGTTAAGTTATCCTTGAATGATTAAAATTCCTTGTGTTGGGAACATTAACAGTCACAAGCAGCTGTTAGCGTGTTATGGAAGAGGTTACTGTTGTGCAAATTATAGAGTTACTGATGCTTTTTAGAGAAAGTGATTAGTTTAGTTTATGTGTGGGAAGACAACTTGAGAAGACAGAAGAAAATGTGAAAACATGGTACTGTTTTGATACCGTTAATGAAGGCTAATAGAATAGCCTCTGCAACTTAGTTATTGTGGTTCCCGGGCTACCCGCCACCTCTCCTTTACTGAGTTCTTTGCAACTTAGCTGTGAAAATTTGCACTCAGTTAGCACACAAGAGTTGGACCGCCTCGGGATGGGGGCTGGTGGTGGAAGAAATGATAGCACATATTCTAAAAATAAACATGCAAACTCTGGACTAATTGAAGTGTCTTAGCACTTTAAATCTAGCCAAAAAACAAAGAGTTATCTAAAAAATACTGAATTAAAAAAACCTTTCTTTAAGGCTACAGAAACATGGTACCTGTTCATTAAAAATGGTTTTTCTCCTTCAGTGTTCTCAGCATCTCCAGTAATCAAGTTGATGCTTTTTCAAAATAAATATTGAAGGGGAGTTTTAGACAACAGCAACATAAGTTTAGTTCAAGTATCCTTTCTAATCAGATATCAGTGGGAAGATGGAAAGCAACCAACCACTCAGTTTGTGATACATCTTCAAGTATGTACAGACAAATGTTAGGGTGTGCTGACACTATTTCAAATGAATGGGGGCAGGAAATACATTTAGTTTTCTGCTTCCTTGTTGTTGTGAAAAAAAGATACACTAAGAAATCATAGTTGTAAAAATAAATAACTTTCAAGTATGTGCCTTGAAGGAAAGGTTATCGTATCTTCATTGAGATGGTAGACACTTTTGCAACAATTTAGTAATAATGCTTCATATTCTTGCTTTATCATCCTTATTTATAGTGTTGTTACACAATCAAGGTTTGAATTAGAGTATAACTGAAAGAAGACTTGAAAATTTGGGGGACATTTTTAGTCAATTTTGTGTTATATTTTTTGATAATGAGCTTTTTTAAAAAAAAACTCCAGGCTACATGGTTTGCTAACACAATCTCAGATATATGAGAAAAACAGACTAGAATATTTCATGACATCTGTGAAATGAGAGTTTTCCAGTGTAAAAGTTGCAAATGTCTTCAGAAGGGACCATTTCTAATTTCTTGGCCCGTAAATGTGAGGGGGAAGAGATGTACTTTCAGACTAGCACAATTCTGTTAATGTAACCTAAAATAACCTTCTGTTAATGTTACAACCTCTTTAACACTAGGAGTTGAGCACAACTAAAAGGTGTCTTTATTTGTTATAATGAATTAAAGACATCTTTTTCACATTTGTACAATATAGCCTAACTTACAGGCAGAGGTGGGTTCTGAATCTTCTTACTGCTGGTTCGCTCAGGGTTGCACCTCGAGAACGTGCATGCGGCAGTCAAAAACTAGCTTCTGCGCATGCGCAGAAGAAAAAATTAGCATCTGTGCATGCACAGAAGCAAAGTCTAAGATGCTGTCACCCACCGAGCTACCGACAGAACCAGCTCCATGATATCACCGCGGAGTTACTACCTACTCGATAGAACCGGATAGAACCGGTAGGAACCCACCTCTGCTTACAGGAGACAAGAATTGCACTCCAGTAAATTAAAGTAAAATGTGATCTGGATTAAATACCCTGAAACGGTTTAGAAACTGGATAAATTAAAGACTGTCCTTTTGCTACAGATTGCTGCAACATCATGATCAGAGACATAGTTATGTGATTCACTAGGAATGTTAGATTATTGGATAACAGGTTTTTTCCCCAGAAGTAGTTTTGTAATTATTGATTGTTTCTGAGCAAAGTGAGGTTGGCTTCTCTTATTTTGTTTGAACTGTTCTATCTGTAAACGATTCAATAACATGTGAAGTTTGTTGTTCAGTTTTTAACTGTGCTTCCACAGTTCAGGAATTTCCCTTCTGCTCTCTGATGCAGCCCTCACCTCAGAAATCAACACTGATGTGTTCCCAGCAATCTGAAGAAGTTCATAAGAATGGCTGGGCCTTTCCTTATGTCAAAGTGATAAACTATTCAATCTACAGGAGACTATGTTTTTCAGGGCATCAGCTAGCAAATTCAGTAAGGGATTATTATTTAAAAAAATATTAATACTTGTAGTATTTATTAAACTGCTATCAGAATCCACTTGTTGCATCTTTATATTATATATTAATAAACAAATCTATTGGGAAAGCCAACTTTTGCTTTTAAAATGACAGTAAAATGTGGCTAATTTATAGTGCATTTTAATTATATTATAATTTTCTTCCTAGGTTCAGACATTGTTCAGTGGTTAACAAAGAATTTGTCGATAGAAGATCCAGGTAAATGCATCATTTTTATTTATCAGTCGCCTTCCACTTTGCAAATCTTTTAAACTTGTTCTTTATGATTGTTTAATCATGGTATGGAATATTGTTTGTTTCAGAGATTTTGAGGATTTGACTCCAGGTTAAGAAGCATACCATTTTTTGCCTTCAGATCTTTCAGTCTCCAAAATGTGGTCCATTAGAGCTTGCTCATAATGAAATCTTGTGGCTTTAAAAATGCTCCCAATTCATGAATTATGTCAATTAAATTAGCCCTCTCTTTTATATGACATTCCATACCAAAGGACAACATTTATGAAAAGATCAAAATATAGAATCTTTTCTCTTAATGGTTTTCTACAACTCTGTCCCACTGTCAATTGGGGTTGATAGCAGAAGGAACAGAGAAAATCTTCTTACTAGCATGTCTTCCACTGAATGCATATTATATTATAAGTAGTTTGGGATTTTTTAATGATGTCATGATTAAAATAGGCACAAGAGAAATATTCAATATAAAAAAATAGCAACATGTAGCTAACTTGTAAAACGTAATAATGTTGTAAAATCTAAAAACTCATATGTTTGGAGAAAAAGGTCCCTTAAAGATAAAATTGAGATCCAAAGAGTTTCAATCCATTCATCAAAGATTTCTGCTAATGGAAAGAGCAAACACATATTTTAAAAGAGAAAATTCCATTATAAATACTACAAGCCTACAATTTAAAAGAAAACTAGAAAGTTATAAGTATTACCGTATTTTAGATGTCCCTCTATCCATTCTCCAGAATCCATTCCTAGAGATCATTAGCAAAAAGATGAAAATATTGTTTCTATCCTTTTTTTTGCCATTGCTTATTTCCATTCCAATTTCTCCTACTAAATTATCTTATATTGGATCATTCTGGATCTTAATCGTCTCATTTATTTATATCATGCCTTTATTAGTTCTTCCTTCTTCCTTCTCCTATTTTCCACACAACCACAATTCTGTGAAGTGAGAAGGGAAAGGGATTAGCCCAAAGTCACCCAGCTGGCTTTCATGCCTAATGTGGGACTAGAATTCATGGTCTCCTAGTTTCTAGCCTAGAGACTTAACTACTAGGCCAAACTGACTCGCTTTGAATATGATCATACAGAACTCTTCAATTTGAATTCTAGCTCAGCCAGCAGAGTAAAAAGAACCATAGATATTTGACAGACTGAATGTGCTGGGAACCGGGCACAGTTTTAATGGAATTTTCAACAGCAATTCATATAATCAGTGACTAGAAACGTTTTGAGAATTCTTATTGATACTCTGATATGGACACTATTTTTTTCAGTTTTTCAAGAAGATGATGCAGTAAAAACTCTTGCTTTTATCCTGTAGGTTTTCTTAGATCTACAGTGTATATTGTACTCTTTTTTTTAATGTGTACATGAAGATACTGAGGAAGGTTATTCATAGATCATGTATTAAATCATAACAATGCACTGAATAACAGCAAATTCCGTATCATCTGAAATGATGCTAGGGAGCCTAAGGTGGAGTCTTTGAACTATATACCCTTCAATGCAGTGAGGGATTAGACATGGGGAAGAAAGTGAAGCTCACTTTTGTATGGAGGGAATTCTCTTGATCAGTAGACGATCTAACAGGGTAGTGAGGAATCCAACCCATTCAAATTACGGTAGCAATATCTCTGAAAGGTCAGGTTTCCAATTTGCACATGACTTTGGATTCTGTCAGTCTGCAGGGACTCAGAATGGTTGAAAACGCCTTTGTATAACTTTATTTGCCAGCTGCACACTATTTGGGGAAAAAGGATCTGGCTACAATGACTCATACCTTAATCACCTCTTATTTAGAATAACATAGGACATGGGATTGTCCTTGAAAACATCCTGAAACTACACCTCATAGAAATTGTCGTAACTAAACTTCTGCAGCCACAGTTTCAAGCTTGTGGTTCATTTTCGGCACAAATCAAAGGATTGGTTTTGATCCACATATTCCTAGATTGTTTGTAGGATGCACAGGGTTATCTTCGTGAATGCTCCATAATTTACAATCCTCACTGGAAAATCTATAATTAGGCCAGATTGTTGGGAATTAAAAATGGGGCATCTTTGACAACGACACCCTGATTGTTGCAGAGGAGGTGAGATTGATTTACACTCTTTTAACCAAGTGATAAAAAGTGTTGTTCTATTGGGATTTTGAAGAATGTACGTGTGTTGTCATTCTTCAGTTTAATGCTGCTCTCAGGGCTCCCCTCCCCTCTAATGTAGAAAATGGTTTCCTGAGTTCAGAAAATATCCAGGGTACAGAGAGCGGGGGTGAGGGGAGGAGAAAGGCAAGAAACCAGAGCTGAATTTAAACTATACCACCAACCTGGCAGCATGTTGTGGTAGAACATAGAATGTAGAACATAGAATAACAGGGTTGGAAGGGACCTTGAAGGTCTTCTAGGCCAACCTCCAACTCAGTCAGGAGGTTATACCTTCCAGACAAATGGTTATCTAATTTCTTCCTCATATCACTCTCTTTGCAGCATTTTTGAACATAGAGGACTTTGAATCCAAGTTGTAATATTAAACAGTATTACTCCTTCAGGCATTTAGCATGGTAATATTTCTACAATTCCAGCTCTCTCGTGGATACAGGGTCAATACTGTCTTGCTGTTTCTGAGGCTAGAGAACTAGGCTTAAGCCCTATCAATACAGACAACTTTTTGGCCTCTGTAAATTTTGCTCTGGCTATTGAGAGAAAGATTGAAAACTCCTTTGTAAAAATACCATCTCTCTTTTTCTCTGTCTATTTCTCTCTCTCACACCCACAGAATATAAAGGTAGATATACAGTAGATGTGGATGTAGATTTTGGTGTGAATTCCACACAGTGTCTGGCACTATCAGTTCTGCTGCTTCCTTTGGCTATGGAGATATGTGTTTTCAAATCCTTTGCAGAAGCACCTAGCAGTTGAGCAGCAAGGGTGCTTTTAATGTCAGGGGTGATAGTACCTCACAGCTTGCTGCTTTTTAGGGCACAGAACTGAGAGATCTCATCTTCACACTGTTAAAATGCCGTGGTGTGGTGTGAATGTGTTAGCAGCACATATAGCTCTCGTTATTCATATAGCTTGATTTTTTTATATTTAATTTAAAGAGATGCTGCTCTTTTTTGCATTAGAACTAGAAGAACCCTTTTGTATTCTTTTAGGAGTGAAGTAGGGTAGCCCAAGTGAGAAACTCTTGTGTTTAACTCTCAGACCATAATCTCTTATGCTCCATCTTCAGCAGAGGTATGTGGCTTTGTCTTACTCAGGTTGTTTCTTATTCATCACCAGGGGTGGGTTCTACTTACCTTTCCTACCGGTTCTGGTTGCGATGGAAGTGCATGTTTTGCATGCTTGCTTGCTTGCTGCGCTCGTGCCCCCATCACATCCGGGTATTGCCTTGAAAATAACCCTGTGTGCATGCACAGGAGGCTTTGCGTATGCGCAGAGGGTTATTTTTGAGCCAATTTCCATTGGAGAACTGGCTCAGGGGTGTGGCCAGCTGGCTGTCGCTGCCGATTCAGCAAGCAGAGGCAAATCTCTGCTAACAGTTCTATAGAACCGAACTGAGCCGGCAGCAATCCACCTCTGCTCATCACCCATTTTATTTGGTCAAAAATAGTTAAATTAAAAGATAATTTAAGAAAGATGAGAAGTATTTCATTGTTGTGGGCTAAGTGCACTAAAGGCAATTGTATAAATCGGGTGGGTTGTGTTTGACCTCGAGGGGGGCATGTGTGGGTGTGGCTGGGGGTATGGCCAGGGTGTGCGTGGCCACCACTCATCAAGGCTCCGTTTTTTGCTGCAATGGCCTCCTGCAGCCTTCTTCTGCCAGAGATAACATGCTGCCCACCCGGGTTCCCTTTTCCCTAGCAGAGGGTTGTAGGAGGCTATCACGGCTGAAAACAGAGCCCGGGAATGCTGTGTGTGTGGCCCTCCTAAGCTCAGTTTTCACTGGCAGAGCCAATGCGGGCCTGTTCTTCACTGTTTCCAGGGCAGGGCAGTGGACCAGATCTAAGCACCCCATAGACTGGATCCAGCCCCTGGGCCTTGAGTTTGACACTCCTGGTATAAATGAATTTCTGTTATTTTGCAATCATGTTCCTTAGCACTATTACTACTTTTCATATGAAATTAAGAGTTGAGAAGTTAGGTTTATTATGATAATTTTTTTTGCTTTTATATCATTCAAACTTAATCAGCGAAAGTCATTTAAATATTATCAGAATATATATCTCTTCCAAAATTAAAGCACATATATCGAGCCATGGTGGCAGAGTAGTTAGAATGCAGTATTGCAGGCTAAATCTGCTGACTGCCAGGGGTTTTGATCCTCACCGGCTCAAGGTCGACTCAGTTTTCCATCCTTCCGAGGTCAGTAAAATGAGAACCCAGATTGTTGGGTTCAATATGCTGACTCTGTAAACCTCTTAGAGAGGACTGTAAAGCACTGTGAAGTGGTATATAAGTCTTAAGCGCTATTGCTATTCTATATTAATGGGTCTTCTCCTTTAAATATAATCTTCATATGTCTTAATACAATTTTAGAAAAACAAAAGGAGGGATTCTTATAATTATATTCCAAAATCTTATTTCCATTCAGACTGGGCCCTTCGTCCATTGATTAACTATCCAAAATCAATGTTTTAGTCAGCCTTTTGCTGCTTATTTACAAACAAAAAACTTTTTCTTCAAGTTCTTAAACTTACAGGAAACGTCTTTCACTGAGTATTGAAGTTGACCCACTCAGCATAATGAAACTTGTCCTTCTGAAGGTTCTTGGTATCCTAAAAGCAACTTACATGCCATTTGCAGAGGTGTTTAAGAGAGGAAGTGGGCAAACTCAGATAGGATTGTTGCCATGCACAGCAGAGAGCAAGAATAAACTGTTGGCTCTCTAGTGTAAGCTTCATAGATGAACAATGTTGGGAATATGGGCTTCTCTCCACCTTTCTAAATGTTGACATGTATCCTAATGTTTATTTAATAAAGGCCACGGTGTATGGCAAATGCAGGGCAAACACAAAAAGATAGTTTTGGAGCATTTGTCTTAACCCCTCTAAGAACCCACTGCAAGGGAATTGCAAAATCTACATAAAAATAGAATATGCCTGCATTGGATGTTCGCATCAATGTTTAACTATTGTGATATTCTTTGCTTATTTGAAATGGCATAGATAGTTTGCCCTTGTTAATGCACGCACTAGTTCCTGTAACTGAGCTTGTATATTCAGTTTTCAATACTTTAGCTGCTAATCTTGCATTTATCTTCCACACGTGTACCAATACATCAATGGTACAGGTGAACGAAGACCTAAAAACCTATATCATTAGGTACCAGAAGCACCATCTGGGACATCGACTGTACAGATTGTGGTATTAATCATTTTAAAAATATCATTCAATTAATCTTATACTTCTAATTATATGCTAATGCTAAATGTTCTTATGTCAGCTTATGACAGAATTGGAGCAAGGACTGGAAATTTCAGAGCTAGGAAACTTTTTCAAAAAGATACTATTTTAAAACTGCATACTCCACTTCTATGTATATCATGTTAGCTCCTTTAACTTGAAATTGGAATCTCTTGCGGCCATGCAATTGATCTATTTCCCATCACCACTTAATGCAATTATTAATTATTATTATTAATGCAAGCAATGCATGGAAAATAAATCACCTGCAATTTTCAATTATCCTGTAGCTAGGATAGTATTAATGTCCCTGTTAGCCCATCTATTCAAAGCCATGTATATAGATATGATGATTTTTTAAAATCGGAGTCATTACATACTTTGGGCTTAGTGTCCTTAATAATTGAAATAATACTGGTTTACTCTTTCATTCTAAAGGTCAGTTATGTATCAGGTCAGTCCCTCTTTTTCCTAGTACAATAACATTGATTTATGCAGTTCAATGAGTATTCTGTATTAAGTGTCAAGGGTATAAAGGGAATGAATTTCTAATTTAGCAGGTATAAAAGATTTATATAGTTCAGATGTAGGCTGTCTTACATATGCCCTCAAAGCTTTTTCAACTTTACTTTTCAAATTTGGTTGCTTTGATTTTTAGTTCCATTGTCTTGAGCCGTGTGTCATAATATGACAAGAGAACAGATGCCTTAGTTTCAAATATTTTAAAGTGAATAAATTAATAACGATTTATAGGAGAATTAATGCCTATTCTCAAACTCTTCCTCGGGTAATAAAATGGGGATTATGCTGTCATATACATTTTCTCAAGCTGCACCTAGCTTCATATGTTCATAGCATAAAGAGAGAGCCCACTCAATTGGTTCCTATAGCAGAAGAAGGATGAAAGTCCGTAAAACCTGTGTTCTGTTAAAATGGTTCACATGAATGATCATTTCCTACCTTAAGGTGACTTCATTAAAAATGCCAACTGCACTGGAGTTGCTGCCAGGAAAATGACTCTGTGCATCTTATGTAACAAAGTAGAAGGTGCTAGGATCCCAGTTCTCCAGAAAGAGCAGTTAGCTCCTCACACTGATATCAATCAATGCTCTGTGATAATAGCAAGGTAGCTATATCCCTCCACTTGTGATTTCCACTTGTGATTTCCTGCAACCCATGCATATAGCCAAGCTCAAGGCCCTTCCTCTCTTCACATTGTATTAAAATTTCGGTTTTCAAACTTCCCTTTGCATAAAATTATGACATGGGTTTTTTGGGGGCGTTATGATATTTTAATTCTCATTATTGTTATAAAGCCTCCATCATTGGAAGTTTTCAAAAAGAGACTGGATAATAATTTGTCTGAAATGATATAGGATCTCTTGCTAGAATAGTGGGTTGGACTAGAAGACTTCTGAGATCCCTTCCAACCAGTGGTGGGATTCAAACATTTTTACTACTGGTTCTGTGGGTGTGGCTTGGTGGGCATGGCATGGCTTGGTAGGCATGGCGTGGTTTGGTAGGCGTGGCGTGGCTTGGTGGACATGGCAGGGGAAGGATACTGTAAAATCTCCATTTCCTCCCGATCAGCTGGGACTCAGGAGATGGGGTTGGGGCCAGTGAAAGGTGGTATTTACCAGTTCTTCAAACTACTCAAAATTTCTGCTAGCGGTTCTCCAGAACTGGTCAGAACCTGCTGAATCCCACCTCTGCTTCCAGCTCTTCTATTATGACGACTTTTGATTTTAACATAGATTCCATATATCACAAATTGTAAAAACATTACAAGAGGTGAACTGTTCCATTTGTATATTAAAACTACAGAACACTTCTGTAGGGTACTCTACAAATAAGTATGTGCCAGATATATAGCTGACTTTAAAAGCGGGAAAAGATGGAGGTAAGGAATAACAGCATGTCTTCTTTATTTTAAGCTGTCAATCTAGAGAAACAACTTGATACATGTCATGAACTCAAGCTATACATTCTGTGAATCTTGTCACCCACCCACATCCCTGTGGCTTTACTGTATATGTTTTTGTGGTAATTCTGCCACTTACTTATTAGTAATGGAAGTTGGACTATATGATGTTTAAACTGATTACAGAGTCTGTGTATCAAATGAAATTCAGTAAGAATGAAACCAATCATATGCTGCCTCCTGTTGATCAGTTAGGGACAAAAACACCACAGGAAAGATGGAGGAACAACTTTAAAATCTATATATTATACTGTATCAGCAGTACAGGTAAGTTGATGAGGCAGATGATTTTCCTGGAAAAAATATCTTGAAAATAAACATAAATGTTTTAATAACACAAAAAGGTGGATCACTCAAAGTTGTACAAGACCAGGTAAATAAATAACTTGATAAGATGCCTAAAGTCAGGAGGAGGTTTGGCACCTGTTCAAACGGACTCATTTTATTAAAAAGCATAAGCTTTTGTGAACTGTGGCTCACATCATCAGATCCATGGAGTATTAAACTGATGTGGGATTTAAATTCAGGTGAAGCAAGGGACAGAGGGAGAAAGGGTAGTTATGCAGTAGTAGGCTACATGAGGTGCAGATTACAAATGCCCCATTAATTAGTAATTGTAAGGTGTTAAATTCCCATTGTGTTGGTTAATTGTGTTTACGGAGACAGCTGAAACCTTTTGATGTGTGTGAGTTCCACAGTCTCTTACACTATAGTTTTGCTGTTCCAAAATGATACCTTTAGATCTATAATTGAGCATCCTTGGAAGTTAACATGTTCTGATACTACTTTGACCTTGTAAATCATGATGATTTAAAGGAAAAGCAGACACAATTACCTCTAATCCTGTGTGCAAAGTTGTTGGGGTCTCTGATAGTGCTGTTGGGGTAAATGTGGGATGAAAGCAGACACCAGGGTTTTCATGTTATTGTTCCTTGAGATTAGCTAGATTAAAAATTGAAATGATGGGTGAATACACAATACAAATACTTACATTTTAGAAAGCAGCTTGTTAATTAGCAAACTACTCCCCATTATTAAAGCACAAATATCCCTCAACTATCCCACCTTTGCAGTCATTCCAGAGGTATTTCCAAGGACAAATGAAAATTGCATTCCAACAGCTCACAAATATTATGGTCTAATAGTAGAGTGGATGCTTATTATTCAGGGCTTGTTTTTTCCCCATTCTTGGCTTCATCTTCATCCTATCCTATTTTGTTCCCACCCAGACATCCAATCTTGGCAAATTCAGAAATAATAATATTCTGTTCCGAAGCAGAGTGAGCAGGGCCTTTGGTTTTAGAACCTGAAAAAATGTTCTTTATCTTTCCCGCTTCATGATGTGTGATGACTACCACCATTTTTGCTTAGTCGTCTTAGAAGAAATTCCACTACCTAAATCTGATTTGGGGACCTTTAACCCCTGGCATAGCTTTTTCTGATTACTTTTCATGCCTGGGTTTATAAACACAATAATATAAAGTAACAGTAATTTCATTGTTCTGGAAGGCTTATAGGCCTTTTGGTGTTGCAGTCTTTTGGATACAATGCACTACTCTCTGGGTAAGGAATAAACCTTGAATATGAGTGCAACTATGCAAATCATATATATATATAATAAAATCAAATTGTTCCTGACATTTTTAGGGTGTTTTTCACAAATAAAGAACATGCCCTGTTGCCAGTTGTGAAATCTCAAAAATACTTATCCTGAAAATTGGACTTCAAGCTTTAGTAATGAGGTTAAAGCTTGTAATAATTTAGGATCTTGATGCTTGAGCGAATACATCTTCTAGTGTGTATTATATTAATTTTGGTTCAGGGAGCAGTTCCCACAGTTGGTAAGGCTACAGGTGAGGGCTACTCTATCTAAAAATCCCTGGTTTTTCTCTAAAAGCCAGACTGGTGCCAGGGTTGACTCCTTTTATCCCATTGGTGTTTTTTTTAATTGCTGGGTAATATTCTAACAATTTATAATTTTTAGTTTAGTTTAATTTTCATCTAATATATTTAAGAGTTGTAACTTGCTCTGAGGATTTTAGGATTGTGGGCAGAGTAGAACTATTTTAATAAATAATAAATCTAATCTTTAAAAAAGTAAAATAAAATAATATGCCTCTGTTATGGGAACATGCATCGTCCAGGTAAATAAATGCCAAGTAACATTGCTTGGTTGATTGGAGGAGCACTTTAATTAAAAAATCTGCTTCAATGTGTCCCAGAAAGATTGAAACTTTCTGTTCACAAAATACACTGCATATAAAATATTGAACTTTTAACTGCTATAGTAACCATGAAGCAAAAGCTATATTTATATTTTGGAAACGAAAGCTATATTTATATTTCTGAAAAATCATTATTTAAAATATGTTCCATTATGTTCAGAATGTCACTCTGGCACTGTAATTGTGGGCTTCAGTTCAAGTATTTATTAGCCGAATTTCAATATGAAAAGAGCCTATTCTATCTCCTGCTCCAGGTGTTCCTTCTGTGATGCCTTACTAAAAGAGAGATACTTATGTTTGAATGAGGAAAACACTATTCTCTGCAGCATACAGTTATTTCAGTAATTTATATGATGGCTAATAGCATTATATACAGTGCTTAGGAAACACGTTAAAACGTATTAATAAAGATCATAAATTGATTTCTGATAATAAATGAAAATGAATGGACAAATGACTTAATAAATGATCAAGAGCCACTGGAAGAATTTCTAAATGGTAATTCTGGGGGGAAATGATCCTTTGATAACTTTCCTAGTGAGACCAGAGAAAGTTGAGGAAAGACATTATAAATCCCCAAACAAGAGGGAGTGGTAAATATAAAGGAAATTGAAGAAATACAGATAGTCCTCCCTTACAACCATGACTGGTCTCCCTGACTCTGTTACTAAGTGCCACAGTTGCTAAGTGGAAAATAATCTGTTATGACATCACTTCCCATTTCTTCATTAAGAGAAACATCATATGACAGTGACTTGTAATTTTACTACCATGTTCTCCATTAGTTTTGTGTTAACTTCGAACCAAACCTGGCCGCAGCCATCTTTCTGGTCCTCAGTTGCCACACAGAGGGGGAAGGAGGTTGAAATGCATTACTAGACACAACAAAGAGCTTTTTCATGAGAACCAAAGTCATCCCTACTGGCAAGAGATAAAGTTGAGTGTCTGAAGAGCCCGCCAATTAACCCAATTGGCAAGCGTGACCTGTGACACTTGGGGATGGGGTTATTTCCTAGTTTAATTGTACTGAAACTGCGGGAAAGATTTAGATTTGGCTTTCCATTGAAACTGTGCCAATATGATGTACTCATTAAAGAAGACCTTTGAGAAGGAGCCAAGTCTCAGAGTTCTGATTTGCTTGGGTT
>JANHFT010002537.1:103682-115748 GCA_032467955.1 Pseudoxenodon macrops
ACGTGCCCACGCGGTGCGGGAGGCAGTAAACCAGTAGCGAGGTAAGTTAGAAACCATTCCTGAACACAACATACCAGATATCACAGTTGTCAAAAATTGAAGCGTACAATTTATTGATATCACTGTACCACTGTACCAGTGTCAAAGAAAAAGAACTGGAAAAAATATCACAACCTGGCCATTGAAATTAAGCAATTATGGATGAAATATGTACCCATTGCCATCAGAGCACTTGGTACCATGTCCAAGAATTTTACAAGATATGTCAAGAAATTGCAGCTTCCTGCAATAACACCAGAAGAACTGCAAAAAACTGTGCTACTTGGAACATCGTACATTTTAAGAAGATACTTGGTTGACACCTAGGATGCTGGCAGCAACCTGTATCAACCATCAGCGCCAGTGATATTTGTGATACATTTTTAAATGTTCAGTTGACTGAGTTTCATGTTTAATGAATAAAAGAAAATAATAAAAAAAAATTAAAGGAAGGCTACACAACATTGCAATTCCATCTCTGTTCCCAGCTATGGAAGGCAGCTATAAGATCCTCTTATGCAGTGTTTCCCAATCATTGTCCACTCATTGAAGTCCATTCATCTTAAAGCTGCCAAGATTGGAAATACTGCCTTAATTTGCAAACAGGTAATAGTTTTTTTTAGGATAGGTATTTGTTGCTAAAATTACAATGGGGAGGTTTAGACCTCCTTTTCTATGTACTATAGTTCTGCAGACACTGTTCATTATAATGTGTAGTTGTTTTCACTTTTATTAGAGAAGAGTTTGCATCTGTTATTCATTTGTTTATTTTTATACTGTGTCTGGACAATATACCTGATGCAAAACCATGTCATTGTTATTCCAGTCTTGATGGTAAAATTGGCTTAATAGCAAGGTATGTTGGAACTGTAACATATGGAGGGTGCAGGATTGCTTGCCTGTGTCTAACAGCATCTCCTTTGGTGTCTGACAGGGCACAATAATGCATATCTCAACAATCATTAAAATCGAATAATTGGTGGCTTGCATTGCTGGGAGATTTCAAATGTTATTTCAGTTTTAGATAACGACCTAAGAAACACTATGCTGGATCAGATCAACACTGACAATCCAGCTGTTTCTCCCTGGCCAAGCAGATGCTATGGAAAAACCCAAAAGAGGATGTGTGCCCAATCATCTAACTAGTAATCAATCATACTATCCTTCAAAGATTGTTTAAATATATTTTCATAAACGACTGTCCTCATTTCATGTGCCAGGCAAACCCCTTTATTTATTCAAAAAAGTACATACCGTAGTTATATTCAGGAACTTCCTTTAATATCTCCTGAACTTCCTGGGTTGGGGATAATGGAGGAAGAGCAATCTCTCATTGCAATTGCCTCTTCACCAGATATAATTTTAGAAAAAGTAATGTGTCTCAATTACCTTTTCCCTTAAATTAAAATCTCCCAAACATACTAATTTTTCTAGTTTGGCAAGCTGATGATAATTTGGCAAGTACCCTCTTTGAAATATATATTTTTTAATTAGGGAAAAAAAGATATTGGGGAAAAAATGCTCAGAGGAAAAGGAAGAGTTACATGCTATAGTTTTGAATCCCTATGCACAAAAGCTTCCCTTTTAAAAGACCTTTGAGATAGGAGGCAGGTGAATTCTGTCTTCTGCCTGAATTACTTCCCACCACAAAGGATTTTACTAGGGAAGCTCTGGAACATGAGCAGACCACTTGCATTTTTAAAGGATCCTAAGGGAGAGAGTATGATCTAAGTGCGCAGTCTGGTTGTTTCACTATGTTATTATGCAACTGGGGGCTCAGTTGAATGACCTCTCTGATTGCTTTCCAAGTCAGTGATTTTTGACTTTGCAATTTCTGTGAATGGCTTTTCTTGGAATTGAAAATATGCTGGCAGCATTCTCAGTAGGGTGATTAGCTGATAGCTTTTTGTAGTTGGCTGAAGAAATAACCAATGACTGCTCAGGATAACAGCATGCCTTCTGTTTCTCTGTCATGGTTAGAGATTCTATGGGTGTAAATGTGTATGCAAACAGCAGAAAACGTAGAGTTCTAGAACTGTGAAACTGCTATAATAAATAAATACAGAAAGAAAGAAAGAAAGAAAGAAAGAAAGAAAGAAAGAAAGGAAAGGAAAGGATGTGTCAGGAGCCGTACTTCAAAAAGCTAATATGATCAGAACAAAGACATGGTGTGAGGACAGCTACATTTGTTCTAAATTAAAGGTAATTCAGACTAAATCCAGTAGAGTTATTCCATTTAACTCTCTCTCTAATCAATATTTTTCCATTATGTCACATTAAAGTTACAAATCACTGTGACTTTCACATAGCTGTGGGACTGTCTCCCCCTAGTTTGGATAATGTATATACACATTGGCATTGGCTTATATAACCTTTTAAGTAAGATCAATCTTTGTTTTTTTTATGGCTCTGATCAGCTGTAATTATTTATAAACCAAACCATATACTTTGCCTTTTACCAGAAGGCAAATATACTGATTAGAAAACTGCAACAACAAATCAGGCTTGGAGTAGCTAATATTATAAGGAATTGTTCAGAATATGACATTTTCTGGCTTCAGACCAGTGACTGAGTTCCATGTAATGATGAATAGCCTGTGGCACTCCATGTGTAACTCAATCTGTATTTAAATAAAAATATATCTGGCCAAGTTCAGTGCACCCTTAAGCACTGCATATTGGCATGAAGATCTCAGTTGCTATTTCAATACCCATATTACATTTTAGCAAAGTTAACTTTATATTGGGTCTTTTATGAAAACAAAAAAAGTTATTGGCTCTTCCCTTTAGTATTTATCTTTCATACAGGTTAAGCCCTAGTAGGCAACAACTTTATTTCATTAGGGATGTACTTAATGTGAGGTAGTTGAGACAAGAAACACACTCAGGGATATTAGCTCTATCTTTATTGTAATGTTACATTAACAATCTTACAATTTGAAAAGCATACCTATCCTTCCAAAAATTTGCAATCTTAGAAATTAAGTGTGCCCTTTCTGCCATGTACTCATTTCTTCTCCAGGCTCAGCTGCCTGTTATTTGACTATAGGCCAGTCTGAGTTTCTTCATTCTGTCTCCAACTATCATTCCCATATACCATTACAAGATCTCCCCCTTTAACAGTTTCATTGCTCATGTCCATACATATCCAACTTGATACCTTCCAAAAGTATGAATGTTTATTCCCAGAACCTTTAGTGGGAAATACAAATTCCTTGTGTATCTAATCATGCCTTGGCCAAGTAAAGTCTTCCCTTCCCTTTCATTATTACCTCATAATGTTCTTTTCTCATTGATAATTGTGATATGGAGAAAAAGATTATATCTCAACAACAACTATATCTGCAGTAACAATGGTAGCTGAAGCTTTAGCAGAGAGTTTAGCACTTTCCCTAGCATAATTGTCTCATTGAATAAAATGATCCTTTCTCTTAAAATATAATCCATAATCATGTAGGCATGAGTTACAGTTATAATCTACTTTGGCAGGTTCAGGAAGACTTCACTGAATCTAGTTCAGCTGACATTAAATAGGTGTATGTTCCTATAGGAAGGGGAAAACTCAGTTCCTGCAGTTTATTCAGCAGCTAGCCCAAATGCAGGCGGGTAATCTCATGATCTCTCCTTTATACAGAGAGTCTTGACTGGCATGAATTACTTCCTAACCAGCAACTTCACTGCAATTCCATCTCTGCTTCCTTGGAGGCACCTAGTTTACTATGAATACTCACTGTGAGTTGTGTGGGTCTGAGTTGAGGGATTTCCATCAAGCTCATACCTGCAATCTAACCTTATGGACACAAAGTTCTGCCCAGCCTCATATTTTAATCAATTTTGGAAAATGCTTATTAGCTGCTTTTCAACTATTAAGAACCCTTCAGTCAACACATTTTATAATGTGTGAGTTTCCTTTAATCTTTAACAAAGATTAAAGTTTTAAAGATCAGTTTAAGGATCTAAGAAACCCTCTTTTTTGGAATAAAGGGTGATTAGAATGTTGATTTTGGAAAGTTATAAATGGGCTAAGGATCCAGATAGATTTGATAAGATTTTGAAATTAATCATAAGAATCCTTCCTGTCAAAAAATATTCTTTTGAATTCCTAAAAGAAAGCATGATAACATAGGAATCTGAACATTGGATACTAGAGGAAACCAGTAGGAACTAAAGATTACAATTAAAGGAAAATTTAATTTGACTTACTAATACAGAATGGAGCAAAATATTTTAATCCTGGACATCCTGGAGGATATTTGTAAGGAATGGATACAGAATTTAATTTTAAATGTGTCTGCCATTATAGATGGACTGCTTTTAAAAGATGTCATGGAAGAGATACAATTGTTACCAGACAAGGTTGATCTGAAATTAGATTTAAAAATGACAAGCTACAAGAACAATATGGAAAATGATGTTGTACTGGATATACAAAGGAAATCAGTTGATGTTTTAATAATTAAAAGGGGTGAACAAATAGCGAAACAAAAGATAACTCAAATAATTTTTCATGTTGGATTTACAAAAGAGATCTATTAGAGTTCTGAATGGATTTTGTGAGAATGGACAAAAAAAAATAAAACAAATTCAAGGGCTTTATTTGAAGGGATTAAAGATCAAAATTATTAAGAGTAAAAGGAAGGAATAAAGGTGAGTTTATTTAGTAAAGGTTGAAACAGAAATGTTATTATTTCTGGTAAGCCACTTCTATTAATCAGGACTGAACGATAAGATTATAAGGATCTGCTTATAGATAAGAAAGGAGATATGGGATGCAGAGATTATTTCTTATATTTTAAGAGAAGGTGATAAATTGATAAAAGTGTTTATACTTGTGATGAGGTAATTTATATACTCCAATTTTTTCTTTTTTTTCTTATCTTTTCTGTTTTTCTGTCTATAATATTTTTATGCACTTTCTAATTTTTATTATTTTATTTTATGTAGTTTGTACTTGTTTTCATCCATTTTACTATAATGTTTAATAAATTTATTATAAAACAGAGGAAGGGATGCATTTGTGGTTATTCCCCTGTGCTTGCAATAGGGAAAAATATTTTTTTGCTTAATGAAAAACAGAGTAATTAGTGTATATTTCAGACACAACCTATTTCTGTAGGATGCCTTAAAAAGGTTTGTGTAAGAAATAAACATTTGTGTCTCTTTTTAAAGCTGCTTTACATTTGGTCTTTTACTGTAAGTATTAACATTCCATGAATAAAAAGAAGGCACCAAATCACTCTATTTTTTTGCTAGGGAGCCAGTGATAAGAGGTCTATATATAGTCTAACACTAAAAGTTTGCAAGAGAATATGTACAGTATTCTTACAGTATCTTAAAAAGGAGGAGCTTTTTAAATATACAGTAGTTGAAAAGAAGGCCATCAGCGCAAAAATGAACTAGATCCCACCAAGTTTGGGGAGAGAATGGAAAGTTTTCCAAGCACTTAACTGGTTTTACTTATGATGATCCTCCAGGGTTACACAACTTCTGATACACAAATGCAATGACCTTTGTTATCCCTTCATAGTTCCACAGTAGATGTCAGAATACCACAGTGTTGGTTGTATTTGTGTTCAGTTTTAAATGGGGTGGTAGTAGGAAGAGGAGACGAGGTGGATGAGATAGAAAAAAATGATCTTCCTCATGCCAGGCCAGGAGATCAAGCCAGAATACTTCGGGTATGCCAACATATTAAATTTTCATTTTTTTAAACCATAGGATTGGAAACAATACTTGCTTTAGACCTGCTGGTTTTCTGAGCTTGAGTAAGCTTGAGCATATTGAACCTGCAATATGATACTTTTTAATGTTTCTAGAAACCAGTAGATAAATTTACTGGTGATTAGTTTGCCTGACAATATTAAAATACTTCTAAATTAATGGATATCACTTGACAGAATTGATTGGGAAATATATGACCACAATGCCTAAGTGACACAATAAGTGTGACATCATGTGATCACACCAAATGTAAGATGTCACTTTTCCCCATTATTGTTAAATGAGACATCACATGGCTACAATTGCAATTTTACTGCTGGCTTCTCCATTGACTCTGTTGTGAAGCTCACAAATGGCGATCATGTGACTTTGGGATGCTGCAACAGTCATAGATGCCCAGTGATTACACAGCTCTTGATTGATGATCACATGAGAGATACAGGGATGCTACATCAAGAATTGGTCATAAAAGTACTTTTTCAGTAGTAGCTTCAAACAGTCACTTAACAGGGCAGTCATTGAATGGGGACAACCTGTACATTTCTGTAATGAATGGTAAGGTTTGCAGGGTGAAAGACTGTAGATCGCAAACTACTCTCGCAAAGGTTCTCTGATCTTCACATTTCATGCCCCACCTTCTTTGCTACTACCCCTATCTTCTAGAGAGCCATTTTATCTGGTACCCACACCCTAATTCTAGTATCAATAAGAGATAGGGTTCCTATTTCATTCTAAGGATTAAAAGTTAAAATGCAGAAAATAGAGACAGTGCCACTTCCTAGACATGTAACATATAGATGTGGTAACTAGAGGACTCAGCCCTTTCTTTCCTCATCTCTTTCCTCATAAGAGATAAACAAAGCAAAACTTTATTATAAAGCAACAAAAATTGCAATCCTGCTTTTTAAACTATAAGTATTAACATGCGAACCTTCCATGCGAAAGGAGATAATTACAAAGCTGCCTAGAACACAGCAGCTTGCAAATTAATTTTTAAGAAATCCAGATGACAAAACAATATTCTGGACAGTTTGAGCTAAGAGAGAATAGCCCTCTGCCTGAAATAGTACAGATGATTAAAAAGACAATTCAATTACACATCCCAAGAAGCTTATAAAGAAAGAAATGTAAGTTCATGAACACAGGCTGAGATATACATGAAGGTGGAACTCACTCTGTATCAAAACTTGTATAAAAGGTAGAGAAAATAAGAATTAGCCCACCACAGAAAATATAACTAAACTTAGTACATTCTGAATATTTGCCAAGGATATAGAAAACATCAAAGGACTGTTTCAGCAGGCTGATTTTAGCTTGAGTTACCAGATAAGAAAACTGGCAGAAGTTTGTATTTACTTACAGAGAAATTTGAGGTTTTTTCCCCCCTGATGTACCTGCTTTTTTTTTTAACAAATCTGTTCTTGGCTGAATCGGGTTGCTAAATTATCCTGACTACATTTCTTAGATAAGCATTTAGAGCAGTGTTTTTCAAACCTGGCAACCTTGAAATGTGTGGTCTTCAACTGCCAGAATTCTCCAGCCAGTATGGGAATTCTGGCAGCTAAAGTCCTCACATCTTAAAGTTGCCAAGTTTGAAAAACATTGATTTGGAGCCTTATGTAGGAAATACGTTGTCAAAGGGCCCAGAATTATTTTTGTGGACAAGGTTGTCTATGTGAAGTACTTACTAGTGTCCTGTTTCAAAATGTAAGCATAGTCCTTCCCCACTCTGAGGTTTACTGGTCTGGGGGAACTTTGCACCACAAAACAATATATATACGGTAGGTATATTGAAAGGAAATAGGCTGAAGGAGCACCAAACATTAACTCTTTTACAAGAACATCATAAACAATAGCATACACTTATTTCTTAAGCAATTTGAATCTCTACACTCCAAGTGGCAAAAAGCATTTCCACCCTTGCACTCCTTGGGTTTCAAAGTCACCTCCAGGCATAGACTGTAAAACTCGCCAGACTTTGTAATTCTTTCTTGTTTAGTAGCAGTGCATTCTTTCTTAATGAAATGGCAAACACAAAAGCAAAGAAACAAAATGTAGTTGTATCACTCATTTATAGACAGATTGCCAGACAATGGCTAGTTGCTTTTGATACCTACTGTATTTTAATGCTTTTGGGCAGATCATCATGTTTTGAAAAGAAACACAGGCAGGACTGTGATGATCACAACCTTTTTACTCAATGAAACGTATATTAAAGCTTTAGGTCTTGACGTCTGGGCTTTGAGATAATATCTGAGATAGCAAGAAATGATTGATTCTGTTTTGTGTTTCAGCGGTTTACCTCTGCAAGCGAACAATGCAAAACAAAGCACGGCTTGAGCTAGCAGACTATGAAGCAGTAAGTACCTGGACCCTTTCCTAGAAGTGAGACTTGAAAATTGGGTCATGAGACGTGAAAACTCTGCCAGAAACAAAAGCAAAGCCCTTGAAACAATCTTGGTCTTGGAAAAAAATAATATTTCGGAGCTTCAACATGCAGGCAGGCATTAATATTGGAGCTTCACGAGCACATTAAAAAGAATGGCAGAGTCTATGGGATAACATTGTCTTTAAAAGGATTGAAGAGCATCATGGCAAAAATAGAGATCATTTCACTTAAATTGCAGAAGACCTATAGTAGTCCCCCCATGAAAATCTCTAAAATGTTGAAAAACATTGGTAACAACCAAGGGTTCCCTGGGTACGTGTTACAGAAACCTGCTTTGGTCTAGGTTGACTCTAACTCAGAAAGCTTCATCAGAGAAAAGCTCACTCTGAATGCTCTACTTATGCTGTCTAAAATGGAGGATGGTTTTTTCCCCCTTTCCAATGCAAGAATATTGATTGGGAAGGTGGTGCAATTTTATTTTACTGTCAGCGTGTTTACTAGTTGTACCCACACTTCAAATAGGGTTTTTCTATCTTAAAAGAATGCATTTAATGCTCAAAACTTGTATATTTTTAACATGCTACTGTAGGAAGGGAAAAGTTCATGATTTGCTATTGTATTGAAGAAACAGAATTGTTGCATCTTTCTTGGAAGTAGACCACTACAGGAACGCAATATCTACTTATTTAAATAGCAATTTTTAGAACTAGGTCTGATCTGTGGGAGAAAAACCACTATTAATTTATAAATTTCTATCTTGATCCATTTTTATCTTGAGAGCATGGAATGCGGAGGATGTATCAACCATGTTTCCAATAACAAAAGAAAACAAGTTCCCATCTCATTTAGGACTGAGGAGAGAGGGCAAAATTTGACATGCACAAAGGAATGACTGGGGAATATAGGGTCTGTGAACTGAAACATTTCAGTGAACAAAGACATAGCTTCTCATTTTTAAAATGATGGGTATATCCATCTAGTTTTCTTTACATTGGCACCGAAATGGATGACTGTTGCCTTCTCTCAGGAGGTATCTTCAGCTTTCCAGTGTAGTCTACAATTGTGAGGTTTTATGGTGGTCTCCCATCAAAGTGCTAACTATGTCAGATCCTGCTCAGGATTCCAGAATCTTGTCACCTACTCAGGCAAGCCTTATTTGGAATCTTGAAATGTCAGAAGAAAATTGCAATTACTTGGATCTAAATTACATTTATGTAATGAAGATTTCAAGCTCTCCAAAGTTCTTCCTACTCAGGCAACTTGCTAATATGTACTGTGTTGTTTTCAGGAAAGCTTGGCCAGGTTACAACGAGCATTTGCACGGAAGTGGGAATTTATTTTTATGCAAGCAGAAGCACAAGCCAAGTGAGTAGCCACAGACATTTTATTGCTTAATTTGTCATCTGCTGTCTTTTGAGTCATTTCAATTTATCTTTTTATGTTATTTATTCACCTCATCATCTACAGAGTGGACAAGAAAAGGGACAAGATAGAAAGAAAAATCCTTGATAGCCAGGAGAGAGCATTCTGGGATGTACACCGGCCAGTGGTATGTAAATTAATACTGTCAGCCCTTACATTCAGAAATGGTTGTGTAATTAGTGTACAGTTTTGGAGATATATTCTTCCCTCCCTTCCTCTCCCTTTATTGACTGATTATATGATGTAGGTTCAAATTCACAATTGCAGAGATGTTGAACTCCCAAATGGTAAAAATGGCTGAACTCTCTCCTAGCCCATGGCTGCCATCTGCTGTTTGAGCAGGAGCCGTGAGTCTAGGAGGACTTCCAGATTATACCCCATGTCTCTCTAGCGCAGTGCCTCCCCATCCAAACTAGAGATGGAAGAATCTTATCTCTGGATGGTTCAAGTATCTGGATTAAAATATGAAATAACTATTTTAAATTACCACTGGACAAACAAGTTGAAATATAAAATCAATTAAATAAAAGTAATTTAATTTTTAAAAAATGAAGGAAAGACACAGACACTCACAAATCAGTTGCTGGCCCCAAAAGGTGCATCATGATATCACATGGTTTATTTACCTGCATCATCTGTCAGCCTGTAAATACTTAAGGGTGAAGTTTGTGTTTTTATAGCTTGTGCTTATATTTTCATAGTTCTAACAGCATAGTTCTAACACAGTTCACTGTAGCTGCCTAGGAACATGGGAAATATATGGATTAATGTGGGTGTCATAGGATTAATTTAACACCAAATTCTCTAAGTAAATACCATCTGCATTCCCAACAGGGAGTACACTCAATATCTATAAGCTTATTTATAATTATTACATCACTTTTTTCCAATTTCTTGGCTTGGAACTTGCAATGTTCACACCTAATCCAAAACAAGCATATTGCCCACTTGAATTCTTCTTCAGTTCAACTGTAATCTGAAACAAAGAAGAACTCATTCTTCCAACTGTTCCTGGCAATGTTTGCACAATACTGAGTTAAAAACTAAGTGGTATGCTTAATTTTGAACCTGTTGTTTTATAGCTTAGTTTGGGTAACATTATCACTGCCAGTGAGTGTGGCATTTGTTCTCTGTTTATACACAGTAGCTTGACTTCTCAGTTTTAGCGGAACTGTAGTTTTCTCCTTGCTAGTTCTTTGATTAGGGGACTGTTTTCCACTTCATTGTTTACCTGGCATTAATTCCCCTTATTTGGGTGTTGGCTGCTGGAGGGGATGTGTTCTGGTCTTTTTATTTCCTCCCTAGCTTTTTTGTTATTTCTTTTGAATTGTTTGTAAATATGCTTTATTTTTGTGTTTCTATTGATGGCTGATTTATCTGAATGCCACGGTTCCAGGAATTCCTTAGCATTTTTGACTTGGCTTGGTCTAGGATGCTCACACATTCCCAGTTGAAACTGTGGTTGAGTCTGTCCATGTGTCATAAGATTAAGAAGTTTTCATCCCATGTTCTGACTGCTAGTTGCTGCTCATGGATATGTTATGATAATCTTCTGTCTGTCTGGCCTACATAATGGCTTACACTTTATGTTCATTCCTGTTTTTCTTCTTGGGCTGATGCATCTTTTGATTTAAGATATTCTGAAGAGATTTGGTTGATTTATGGTTTAATTGGTTTGGGAATAGACTTATCTCTTTACAAGGTCTCTGTTGCTGAAGAAATGGCAGGAAGAGGGGAGGGAAAGCTATCTTTTGCCTTTCTCTCTATAACTATTGTTACAACAGCTAGAGAAAAGGAAGGAAAATGCTTCATGCTGTGGCTATGGAGCACTACAGCATTAGAAAATTAGGACTGAGGAAAGGGTTTGAGGAAAACGTAAACTGCAGGGGCAGGATTCTTTGTCCTCCCAGAGACATTATCTGGATTGTGACAGGTTCCTAGGCTTTTAAAAATAGCTGCCCTGAGAAATACCAGAACCATTTGTGATTTTGAGGAAATGCTCTTAGTTATTCAAGTTGTATCCTGAATCATGCATTGGGGAGATGGGATTGTCTTGAATGAACTATACTGCATGACCTCCATGTTTACAAACATGTTTATTTTACTAGATACTATTTCCAATATCAGTGGGATCTAAAAGCGTCCCTCTGGTTGATGCCAGTTATCCTGTTCTGTATTCATAGATAAAACTAACATGCTTATTTGACTGAGTGAGACAGCATTAGTTAAGCAAGATATGCCAATCCTAATAAAATGGAATAGTATAAGTAAAAGATTAAAAAGTAACTGCCTATATATGTTACCTCTCTTTTCAAGTCTTTCACTTTTATAAAAATAACAAGTATGTATGAGAATGAGCAATGATGGCTGCATTCAAGGATTGTCTGTCTGTCTGTCTGTCTGTCTGTCTGTCTGTCCGTCTATCCATCCATCCATCCATCCATCCATCCATCCATCCATCCATCCATCCATCCATCCATCCATCCATCCATCCA
>JANHFT010002537.1:117723-128281 GCA_032467955.1 Pseudoxenodon macrops
GAGTGCAGCACTGCAGGCTACTTCAGCTGACTGCTAGCTGCAGTTCGGCAGTTCAAATCTCACTGGCTCAAGGTTGATTCAGCCTTTCATCCTTCAGAGGTGGATAAAATAAGGACCCAGAATGTTGGCAGGCAATATGCTGACTCTGTAAACTGCTTAGAGAGGGCTGTGAAAAGCACTATGAAGCGGTATATAAGTCTAAGTGCTATTGCTATATGTGGTTCAGGGCTAAACTACCTATTTGGTAATGAAACATCTGCAAGCAAACAACCAAACTCAGAAAGCACCAAGGACTCAACAATTTCAGTTTCATGTTGTAAAAACCACCAGTAGGAGGTCTCCTACTTCGTTTGCTTTTTTTGTTCATCTTCTTCTTCCCTTCCTTTTGTTCCCTTTTCAAGTTTTCCAGTGAGGGGAAGTTTGAAAGGGATTTCCCCTTAAATTCTTTTGCTGTTGGACCTCTGCTCTCAATTCATTCACACAGTAAATAAAATGTATTTCTTGTTTTACAACAGATGAGATACAATAGCTACTTTTAAAGCAAGCATGGACAAACATTGGGTATCTATGATATAAGCAGTAATTGATATAGGAATTGTATTTACATTTGGGTGCCATCATGAAAAGTAATGTTATACAGATAATTATATAAGATAATTATATATGTAATATTGCCTGCTTGCTAGGCTACATGTATGGGGCTCATGGGAAGTCTAACAACATCTAGAATATTTGTGTGAAGACAGCTTGAGTTTATGAGACTATTTACTAGCTGAAACCATTCCAACAAATTACAGAAGCAAAGAAAATATCTTGATTTGGTTGTGGATTAAGAACTGTTCATGATCATCGTGTATACAGGTAGTTCTCAAGTTATGACTGCAACTGAGACCAGAATTTCTGTTGTTAAGCATGGCAGTTGTTAAGCAAATCACACCCAATTTTGCTACCCTTTTTTTGCCCTGGTTGTTAAGTGAATCACTTGCAGTTGTTAAGTTAAATAACATGTTTTGTTAAGCAAACCTGTGTTCTGCCATTGACTTTGCTTGTCAGAAGCCAGCTGGGAAGGTCACAAAGGACAATCAAGTGACTCTGGGACAATGCAATTGTCATAAATTCATGCCAATTGTGAAGCACCCAAATGTTGATCGCATGAACATGGACGTGATGGTTGTAAGTGCAAATACTGGTTGTAAGCAGGGGTGGGTTCCTCTTAACTTCCCTACCAGTTCAGGTCATGTCGGAAGTGCGTGAAAGTGCTCGTTTTGCACATACACCTCTGTCGCATCCGGGTAAAAACCCTTTGTGCATGCGCAGAAAGCTTTGTGCATGTGCAGAGTGTTCCTTTCCATGCGTTTTCCAGCTAGAAGACTGACTTCCAGCCGGAGGTCCGGGGTGTGGTCAGCCAGCTGTTGCTGCCGGTTTGGCAAGCAGGGGAAAATTTCCACCACTGAACTGGTCTAAACTGGCAGCAACCCACCACTGGTTATAGGTCACTTTTGCCAGTGCCATTTTGAATGGTCACTAAATGAATAGTTGTAAGTCAAGGGACAATTTCAATGATAGTTATAGAGTATTAAAACCCTTTGTTCAATAGAGTCAATTGTAATGTGTATTTTTTTTTTTACAATAACACAGATAAAAAATGTTGAATTTGATTTTTTTTTAAAATTCAAATGCTAACATAAAGCAATCACATTTATCTACGTTATGTTTTTAGCCTGGATGTGTAAATACAACTGAAGTTGATATTAAAAAGTCTTCAAGAATGAGAAATCCTCACAAAACAAGAAAGGTATGTTATTATCTTTACTAATTATTTACATATAAGCATTTTTTGCTTTCCCTTAGAGAAACCCATTATAATAATTCTGGGTATATACATTGATAGAAAATTCTTTACAAAAATGAAAACAGGTTTGGATTTATTCTAGAAGCGAGTATTTCCCCCCCAGTGGAATGAATGCTTACATATATTTTTGTATGTTTAGGGGAAAAAATTATCCAGCCCTTTGTCAATTCTTCATTCTGATTTAGCAAAACCAACCCTTTTGCAAATAACATAAACTGCTCTGGATCGTCTCTGTAGGAGCCATCCTGTGCACTTCTTCTGTGACAGCAAATGCAACATTGGTACATGACTTTCAATAAATGGTTTCTGCACTCGTGACTCAACTCTCAACTCTATCCTGTTCATCATGAACAGATCTGTTTAATGATGGATGTCACCATCATGAACATCTGCTGTAAAATTGGGAATTGCAAGTCCTGATATGGCTAGTAACTGCTTGGTCAGATGTTGCAGCATGGATATTTCTAGTCATCGTGCTCATGAAATTTTTCTGGCAATAGTAATTATACATCTGAAACAATTATAGCAGGTGTGAGTTCCAGCAATATGGCTAGATAACTGCAACAGAGGAACTGGCCCTTGATTTAGTCTCTGAAGGAAAAGTAATCATCCCTTTTTAAACAAAATTAGAAAATGCAATGACAGAGAGAGGTTCTCAGTCCTGACTACAAAACTATCCAACGTAAGAATGAAAAAGTGGTGACATTTTCAGATATTAGAATTAAAACCGCATATTTGTTATACTGGATTAGGATTTCACTGTATTGTACATTTTTGAATGAAATAAGATGGCAATCCAAAATGCAATGTGGTTCAGTTAAAATATTAGTGTTTAAGCCAATAATCAGCTTTGTTACAGTAGGTTATAATGACATTTTGGCTGCTGTATATGTAAAAGAGTTGTGCCAAGAATTAGTCACATCTCAAATGTTTGGCATATCCTGAAGATGTGTACAAATAATAGGCCATCACAGCATTTGTAACTTTAAAAAAAAATAGCCCACAAGCACAACAGCTGTTGCTGAATCTCTACATCTCCCCATCAACCTCTTTCTTATTGATGTAAGTAATGTTATACAAGGCACAAAAAAGGAATAAGAAACACTAAGCCAGACAACTTTAAGATGTAAGATCGGGAAATGTGGTTCCCTTCAATCTATTAATACCATTACCATCCACTATACCTTTCTAACTCTGCAAACTATACTTCTTTCCCTCACATTCATCTTTACTTTAAAGAAGGGGAATTTATACATTGCTTTTGTTCTTTGAACTTCTACTCTCTTTCTGTCTCAAGACTTCATCCAACTCTGACTTTCTCAGTCTTCCATTTTATTCAATCCATTCACCCTATCTTTAAACATTTGTTTATGTTTCTATCCACATTCATTCTCTATATGATCAAACCACCTCAACATACGTCTTGATTTCTGATCATTTACGTTTTTGTTCAATTGGAATTCATTTAACTCTCATTAATTCATCAACCATCTCTTGATTTGGTTCAAGGTAGCAATGTACACCTGAATTTCATTCACATATTGATAAAACCTCACCCCAGTCTGACATTTGACTTATTTCAGTGATTTCATGTAGATGTTGAACAATATGGAGAAGAGCTCTGGCAGTACCCATGGACTTAAATTCTTCTCCTCATGACCACTGATGGAACTGCATAGGGATAGCAAAACTCTGTTGTTGTATTAACATATCTCTCCTACTTTTATATGCAGTCTGTTTATGGATTACAGAATGATATTCGAAGTCATAGTCCGACACACACACCAGTGCCAGAAACAAAACCTCCCACAGAAGAGCAATTGTGTCAAGAGGTTTGTGAGACTATATTTATTTGATTTACTCACCCATGTAAGAAAACAAAACGCTGAACTTATCGCAGTCTGAAAAATCAAAATATAAAACACATTATGTGTTACTTTAAATAAATGGAATATTTTGAAAATGTCAGAACTGAATGAAATGCCTCCATTCTGTCAGAATACATGGCAGTCCAGATCCATAATGGCTAACCCCAGAGGGCTTCCAGGCTCTCAGTCTGATGTTGCTCTATGCAGATAGTGGAGGAGTCTTGGCTGAGAGTGTTGGAAACAAGTGTGGAAAACATAGATGGGAGAGAAAAGGAATGTCCATCTGGGAATAGCATTGTTTTCAGGGTTTGATTCACAACACACTTACTGTAAGTATAATACAAGGTGCCATATTTTTACTATCAGCACCAGTTGCTTACATTTCATGCACTTTCCTAAAAAACAATAAAGGTTATAATTTTGATCTATTATGTTGTGTAGATTTCAGTGGATGATAGAGGTAGCTCTGTGTGTGTTCTTGTATGTGTGTTTTACACATACACAAACAGAGCTCTTCATCTTATCTATCTATCTATCTATCTATCTATCTATCTATCTATCTATCTATCTATCTATCATCTATCTTCATAATCATCAATAGCTAGCTATCTAGCTATCATCTAGCTAGCTATCATCAAGTTATCTATTGCATTTCAAGAATCAATCCCTGGCAAATAATGCTATTCTCTAATAGATAGCAACAGGACTTAGACTTATATACCACTCCATTGTGCTTTACAGCACTCTCTGGGTGGCTTATAATGTCAGCGTATTTCCCCCAACAGTCTGGGTCCTCATTTTACCAACCTCAGAAGGATGGAAGCCTGAATCAACCTTGAGCCACATCAGGATCGAACAATCCTGCATTCTAACTATAGTGCCACCAGGGCTCTTTAGATAGATACTTCTAGTTCCAATCTGTGCTTCCATCACTTATTTCTGCCTCTCTCATACTTGGAAGTTAACTGTCCTAACTTCAAGGTATGTGGCTGGAGAGGATTTAGGATGAGTTGAAACTGCAATTCCTGCCAGCCATGAGGATTCTATGTGTCCCAATTATTCTCATGGAACAATCCTAAGGCTAATGAACCATACATGTTTACTGCAAACCCAATATTTCTACAGTTTTCCATGAGCTACAAAGTAATATGGACTGTTAATCTTATTTTGGGGTATGATTCAACTGTACTTAGATACTTGAACTTCTGAGTGATTTTTATGCTCAGCCTTGCTTTGAATCCTGATTTTAATAAATATTATGGAACACATCTGTATATATGACTATAGCGGTAGTGAAAGGGGGGTTATCCTCTTATATTGATGATAATCTAATTGTTCAAAACTAAATATATTTGTATCATAAATACAGAATAATTACCCAAAACTGCATGCATTTTGTATCCTTTTTGTTTTAATGGATGTGGATCTGCAAAAATCCACATCCTTTTAGATTTAATGGCAAAAGTCCTTTCAATATTACTGACCATGACTGCACTGTTATGAGATCTTTACTTGAGCTGGACTGTATCTTCTCTTGACTTCATTTATAAACAGATCAATGCCTAAGGTCTCATGGCTTAGCATGAGTTCATATAAAATGCTCCATTTTCCATTATCTCTGTTTACTCAAACCTTAGACTGCTTTTATCCCTTGTTTGTTTTTTGCCTTTTGTAGATAAAATATTGGCAAATACAGTTAGACAGACATCGGTTAAAAATGTCAAAAGTTGCTGAAAGGTATGTATGTTACCATGAATTTGATTAAAGTAAAAAAGCTGCCATTTTCTGTACTCACGAGAAAAAGAAATGGGAGGGGAAAGGGAGCAATTATTAAATGAATGATTCCAGCATAACTGAGAAAAATGTATTTAGTTAGGACCTTCCTTTGTAAAATTCTTAACACTCTTTGCAATACATGCATTGTAAAAATGTTAGCTGATTGTGTTTTTCTAGTCTATTAACTTATACCGAGCAGTATGTGGAATACGACCCTTTCCTGCAGCCATCTGATCCCTCTAATCCTTGGCTGTCAGATGATGCTACTTTCTGGGAAACAGAAATAAGGTATGTTGGTACTAAATTTGGATTTTTTCCTCCCCAAATAAATAACAGATATTCAGCAGCAATAGTTTAAAAAATCAGATTGCAGGAAAGAAGGAGAAATAATATTTTCACAATGTTCCACTGTTAAAGGTTTTCCTTAGTAAAGGACAATCAAGGATTACAGCAGGGACCCAGTTTTTATGTTTTTAAATTCTCTTTTGTCTGTGTTATCAAGCAGTGCTCTCTCCCTAGGATTTGTTGCTAGTGTGAAGCAAGGAAAAAAAACAACCCACATGCTGGAGGAATTGCACCATGCCAAAAATAGTACAGTTTCCATATAACCACCCGTGTGAATGTGCTAACAACAGAGGCCTAATAATAGTGGAACCAAATACACTAATAGGATTATTTTTCTTGGCCAAAATGCTGAACTGAACTGATGCTATTTAGGAGATTAACATTCTTTGAACTTTACCATGAAAAAAAAAAGCTTTAGTTATATGGCTGTACCATAACTGTAGTGCGGCAAATGTTTACTGCAGTTAAAGTAATATGCAGTTGAAGTAGCCCTATTTATGATTAGGTTACTTTGCATGGCTCACACCATCTTCTCCAGATACATAGCCAATCGAGCTATTTCAACAAGTCTGAGGGATTGTTGGTTTGTTTGTTTCCTTTCAGCAAAGAGCCACATCAGCAAAGAGTAAAGCGATGGGGTTTTGGCATGGATGAAGCTCTGAAAGACCCAGTGGGAAGAGAACAGTTCCTCAAATTCCTGGAGTCTGAATTTAGTTCAGAGAATTTAAGGTTAGGCTTTCCCTCTACTCTTTGATATCTGGGCTGTCTAAGGAAATAGTGAATCTGTTATTTCTCCTCAATGTGCTCAGCAGAGCCCACTTTCCCCACCCATGGGAGTTTTTAAATGAGGCAACAGCAGGAGTCCAATTTCACATCTGGCCTAGCTTATACAATCCTTCTGGGAAGACCTGAGTGATGTTTCCACTTCTCTTTTCCCGGTTAGGAGAGCATAACCAGTAAGTAATCTGTCAGAGGGGAATTGTTGAGCTTTCCTGAGAATATTTATTATATTGCCAGTGATCATTATCTTGTTAATAATTTCTGCTACAGTATTATTATTTCTTTCTGAAGCTTATACCAGGAGAAATAAAAGAAGATGTATTTAAGATCAATGTTTCTACCTGCTTTGTGAAGCCAATTTTCTTTCTACTCCCTGTTTAAAAGGAATTTACACATTCTAGAGAAAAGTTAAGCATAGGGTGATTTGGTTGAAATAGCATTTCCCTAGAATCTCCTATTTATGGAGATTCTCAAGTCACCCAGGTCATGGTTTCTCAAAGGTACTGTTCAAAAGGCAACTGGACTTTCTTATGTTTTTTTTCCCTTGAAAACATTTCCCTTCTCATCCATTAGGAAGCTTCATGAATGAGAAGCTTCTTGGATGAGAAGCTTCTTGGATGAGAAGCAAAATGTTTTCAAGGAAAGAAAAATAAGAAAGTCCAGTTGCCTTTTGAATAGCACCTTTGGGACATTTCCCAAGGGTGAAGCTGTTCAATATATACTTTGTCCCACTGATGAATCCTGGACAGTAGCATAACATTTAATGTAGCAGAAGGAGCTATGGCTGAGTTAAGATATCAAACCATGTGGCTATGCACGTTTGGGTGCCTCCTTGTGTTTTTTTTCCAAAAGATGTTAGCGATAGAAGGGCAATTTCTTAAGGATATGGATAGAGTTTTATTGCACCAACCAACAAACAATGCAGGCACATTATTTTAATACAACTTAAAACAAAATCTACTGGTTCTTTGAGTTCCAGGGTTTCCTAAGGGTAAGAAAATGCAGATGTTTTGTTTGTAGAATGGAGTCATGAAAGATTTGAAATTTGCTGATCCACATTGATAATTGTATGGATACAGCACCAAACACACATAGATTGCAACATATTATTATAGACTCAGGGTTGAAGGGTTCCTGGAGGTCTTCTAGTTCAACCCCTGCCTAATGCATGAATCTTCAAGCCGGACAAATGACTGTTCAATCTTTTCTTGACTACTTCCATCCACCTCAGGAGCCAGACTGTTCTCTTGTCTAATGGCTCTCCCAGTCAGGAAGATCTTCCTTATTTCAAGTCTGAATTTCCACTTGTTGCTTCTCAGTCTTATTCTCAGGTGCTATGGAAAATAAATCCACACCCTTTTCCTTGTTGCAGCCATTCATATATTGGACGATGGCTATATGTCTCTCCATAACCTTCTCTTCTTTAGGGTAAACATACCAAGTTCCTTTAACTGATGTTGTTTGTAGGATTGAGCCTCAAACCTCAATATCTTTATCAGTCTTTCCCACACTTGGCATCAATCATGGGTGAAATCCGGCAGGTTCTGACAGATTCTGGAGAAGCAGTAGCGGAAATTTTGAGTAGTTTGGAGAACCAGCAAATACCACCTCTGGCTGGCCCCAGAGTGGGGTGGGAATGAATATTTTGCAATATCCTTCTCCTGGAGTGGGGTGGGATTGGAGATTTTGCAGTGTCCATCCCCTGCCATGTCCACCAAGCCACACCATGCCCACCAAGCCACGCCCACAGAAGTGGTAGTAAAAAGAATTGGACTTCACCACTGGCATCAATACCATATATCCATACACACAGAATAAAGTTAAAGCCCAATAAAATTTAGCCAAAAATCAAAGATTAGTTCTTTTCTATTTTACTTTCATTCCTATAATATTTCTTATGGCTTGAGTTCTTCTTTAACCTTTGATAATGTTTCTTGCAATGTCATGTTTTTCTCAATTTATCTTCCTCTGCCCTTTTGTCTTTTTGTCCTTAGGTTATTCGCTATTTTCTAATTGTTCCTTGACCTCTAGGCATGACAGCTCTTTATCTAAATCCAAAACAGCATATTTATTGAAAAATAAGAAGATGACTCACTTGCCATTTCTTTGTGCAGCAACAATTCCTCTATTTTGAATTGTTTGCAATATCTGTTGTTCATCTGAGATTCAGACCTCTTCTTCTGATGTTGCTTTGGGAAATAGTTTGACCCCCTCATCTTTGTAGGAGCCTTTCAAATATCGGAACTCTGCTAACATGTCTCCCCTAGTCCTTCTTTTCATTAGACTAGACATACCCAATTCCTGTAACTGTTCTTTGTATGTTTTAGCCTCCAGCCCCTAATCATTCTTGTTTGCACTTCTCTGCAGAAAAATAAATAAACATTGATTCTCTTGCCACAAAATGTTCTGAAATCAGGCAGGCATGTCAAAAACCATAGGAAGCTTAGAAGTGGCACCCTTAAATATCTGTTACCTGTCTTCCTTCTTTCTTATAATTTTGATGGATGCTGAGTACAGGTTCATATATAATGAAATGCAGCTCCCATATCTTCACTGTTATCTTACAGTGTCTTTAACCATAAATGTTAGGACCCCATTCCATTGCATGAATGATGTTTATAGGTGGGTATCTATTTCTTAAAATGTAAAATCGAAAAAGGCAAATCCTCTCCTACACACCTGATAACTACTCTTAGCACAGCATTGCTGAAAGCACAGATGGTGTTTGTAGCCCTCTTGCCTTCCTGACTGGGAGTACCATAAATTGTAACCTTATTGAAAGGCCAGCTGGATGAAGATGCAAGAGATCTTTCACTTCATTAATACTCCATATTAGAATGACTAACTGGAGAGTCAAAGAGAGATCAGAGGCCTTGACTGAATATTGTTACTGACATATCCTTGTGAGTTGAGGAGGTTATTTAAGGTTGATTACATGAAAGAAATTGTTCTTTGGTGTGAACTATCCTGTTATGTAATTTAAATAGATATTTAAATATTGACTTGTTTATACTGTGATTTTATGCACAGTTTTTTGCACAAGAGTAATTATATTCTTCTAAACCAAACTGTCAATTACTAAATCCAAAGAATTTTAATCCAGTGACATACTCCTTACAGTCAGTGCATTGGCTTAGTGGAATAAGCAAGAGGGCAAGCTTTATTTTTCATTGCTTCTTCTACTCTCTGAATCATTGAAGATTATTTGGATGGGATGGGCAACCATGCCTAAATGTAGAACATTACTTTTTTCACCATTTAATTTCATTTTGTTAGATAGCGCCCAATGTTCAAGTGTTAGATTAGAATGCATAGTTTTCTGGATTTTAGCCTGGTGCTTTAACCACTACATTACACTGGATCTTATCTTACATGTAGAATGTAGGATGTACTGATCTAGGGATTAAAATGACATCTATCACAGAAGTCTGCAAAAGACCAAAGGGATGATGAAAATTGAGCATACTGCCTTCCATGAATAGCAGCATTCAACAAGAAAAGAAGGCAAATCCATCACTAGATAGAACCCACTTGTTCCCATCCAACTCTGATGTTTCATTTTTTTTCCTTGGCCTATCAAATTAGAATCCTAAAAAAAACTCTATAGGGAGGATTTTTTTCAAATGAAAAAAAGTACCTCTCTTATATTGATAAATTCTATGTTTAGTGTTGATTAATTGTGGATTTAATTAAAACCATGGCTATTTACAATGTTACAATGATTATAATACTGCAATTTCTCCACTTCTCTACTACATATTGTCATGTCTCTTAGTTTTAAAGTATGATTAAAGATTGCTGAAAGGAATCACTGAATACAAAATGAGCCAATATTGCCTTTAGTTCCCATATCTGTAACCACAGTACTGATAGGTTCTGGTTTGATCAAAACCAACATGGGCCATCATGATGCATATAATAATATAATATAATATAA
>JANHFT010002538.1:4203-16992 GCA_032467955.1 Pseudoxenodon macrops
AAATGAGGACCCAGATTGTTGGGGGAAATATGCTGACTCTGTAAACCACTTAGAGAGGGCTGTAAAGCACTGTGAAGTGGTATATAAGCAATAGCAATAGCACTTAGACTTATATACTGCTTCATAGTGCTTTCGAGAACTCTCTAAGCCAGGGGTGTCAAACTCACGGGATTTTATTCCCCTTCGCTAAAGTGGACGTGGGCATGGCCAGCACATGACGCATCTGGCTCGTGGGCCAGGTGTTTGATAGCCCTGCTCTAAATGGTTTACAGAGTCAACATATTGCCCCCAACAATCTGGGTCCTCATTTTACTGAACTTGGAAGGATGGAAGGCTGAGTCAGAATCGAACTCCTGGCAGTTGACAGAATTAGCCTGCAATACTGCATTCTAACCACTGTGCCACCAGTTACCCTAAAGCCAAGGTTTGCCCTGTCATATAATAAACCAGAATGGATCCAATTGGCTGCCCATTCAGGCTGCCCTGGAATACCCAGACAGTTCAGTGTAGGGCATCAAGGACCACCTGGAGGAAGCTGATCTACTCCATTGGAGGCTGGATTTTAAATGAAAATCATATAAATGAACAAAGCACCATAGTGAGGCCTTGTATCAAGCACCTTTGGTACCCACAGCAGTGTATCAATTATGAAACTGTATGCAGCCAATTGAGCACTAGCCAGATCAAGTGTGTGTCCATGTGTATATAGATACATATACACATACAAGGTTCATACATAGTCGTAATTTTGTTTGTTGATTTTAGCTTAAAATTGTGTATTGTTTGTTTGTCTCAAAACATTGCTTATTTGTTTGAAAACACTGCTCTTTTCAAATCATGCCTTATGGTTTGGTTCAGGGGTGTCAAACCCGCGGCCCATGGGCCAGATAAGTCACATGCTGGCCCCGCCCCCATCTGGTTTAGCGAAGAGGGGGGAAATCCCGATATATCACGTGACACCGCTGTGACGGTGTGAATTTGACATCCCTGGTTTAGTATGATATATGAAGTTATTCTTATCTGCGCTATTAATATTGAATACAATATTTGATATTGAATTCATGGCAAGTTATAATAAAACAACTCAATGTTACTTTATTCTTGGAGAAAGATAAACAAGCAAGTAACAGTCCAAGGCATTTATTGGCTGTATTTGCATATGGCATATTTTTCTTAATTTTTCTCAATTAAGGAATTGTCAGAGTTGCTGTTTGTTGAACAAGGTATTATTTCCCTATTTTTCTCATACACAAAGTCATAATACAGTAGTCCTCGTACTGTATTGTCCTCGTATTGTCCTTGGGCACAATTGGGCCCAAAGTTTCTGTTGCTGAGACATGTGTTAAGTGAGTTTTGCCCCATTTGACAACCTTTCTTGCCACAGTTATTAAGTGAATCATTGCAGTTGTTAAGATAGTAACACCATTGTTAAGTGAATGTGACTTCTGCATTGACTTTGTTTGTCAGAAGGTTGCAAAAGGTGATCACATGTCCCCAGGACACTTCAACTGGATTTTGATCATGTGACCATGGGGATGGTACAACAGTCATACGTGTGAAAAACTGTCATAAGTCATTTTTTTCAATGCTACTGTAACTTTGAACAGTCACTAAACAAACTGTTGTAAGTTGAGGCTGCAAGAAAGCTTTTCTGGTATGCTTTTTAATGCTACCAGATTCTTGAATTGTTGCCAGTTTGGTGTAATAATTAAGTAAGCTTAGAAACTTTGGCTTAGAAACCAGGAGATTGTAAGTTGTAGTCCAGTGATGGCAAACCTATGGCACGCGTGCCACAGGTGGCACACAGAGCCACTTCTGAGGGCATGCGAGGCGTTGCCCTGTCAGCTCCAGCATGCTTGCGCGCGCTGGGAAGCTGATTTTTGACCTTGATTTTCAACCGTTTTTCACCCTCCGGAGGCTTCAAGACACTTCCCCTGAAGCCTCCGGAGGGTAAAAAACAGCCCAATAGGCAAACCATAAGTGACTTCCGGTTTGTCCGATTTGCTTCCCTGAAGTCTCCAGAAGGTGAAAAATGGACCAACAAGCAAACCGGAAGTCCCGTTGAGCCGTTTTTCACCCTCTGGAGGCTTCAGGGAAGTCTCCTGAACCCTCTAGAGGGTAAAAAACGGCCCAATTGGGGGGGAGCTCACGCATGCGCAGTGCAGTGTGCATGGGAAGGTTGTGTGCCATTTTTGGCACACAAGAAGAAAAAGGTTAGCCATCACTGTTCTAGTCCCTCCTGAAAGCTGTCTGGATGACTTCATTCTCTCTCAGTCTAATGCCCCTCACAAGTTTGTTGTGAGAAAAATAGGAGGAAGGACTGTTATCTTCACCGCCTTGAGTTGGCTATAAACGTACATAAAGTAATAAAGGTAGGATAAATATCTAATAAATAAATTAAACTAATATGGCTCTCATCTGAAGTCATAAGGAGTGACTGTACGTATCCTGCTAAGGAAAAATCAAACAAACCATATTGTAACTTGTCGCAATATATGAAACAAGTCCTAGAGTTGTTCTGTCTCTGTAATGGTGTATGTATCAACCTAAATGTTTAAATGGTCAAATGAGCATTTTCCCTTGTGGCACATTGGCAAGAGAAGGTATTCTGAACTGGCTGAATGAACCTAAAAGAGAAATCTTATGTTGCCCAGTGTGTGGAAGATCACAGTAATTTGCTTGTAAGCTGCAGCAGATTTTAGCGCATTTGGAAGTTTTTGTAGCAATGAGGCAAAAGAAAAAACCCTGTAAGAATATTTTCTAGTCATAAAGAAACAATGGCAAAAAGAAGAGCAAAGAAGAGTAAAAAATATTGGGAATGCTTACTATTTATTATAATGCTTATTTTTTTATTATATTTACTTATTCTTTACTATTTTATTGCCGCAAAAGTGTTTTTCCCTCCAGAGAAAGCAAAGTATTGAGTGGTGTTTTTTTTATAAAGTTTTGCCTTCACTATATTCAGTTTGAATCACTAGCAAAAATTCTTTGTAATAACTTTCAACATACATGGTCCATCTTGTCCCCTTCAGGTTGTACTTATTCAATCCTCTGCCAGATTTGGTAAACTGCTTACCTACAAGCATCCTCATGATTGATTAGAACAGGGGTGTCAAACTCACGTCGTCACAGTGGCATCACGTGACATATGGGGGCTTTTTTCCCCTTCGCTAAACTGGGCGTGGCCATTGCCAGCACATGATGTATCTGGCCCACAGGCCAGGAGTTTGACTGCCTTGGATTAGAAGAACATCTAATTGAATAGTTCATTTCCATAGAATTAGTCATGTCTGAAAATGGCTTGGTCATTAAATGCAGCCTCTAGGCATATTAGATTATATCAGAAACTCTCTTAGGAATGCCAAAAGTATGAATGGCTCCCTTATCACATTGGCATTGATCAGATCACTTTGGTTTATTTAGAGACATAAAATTGCAAGGAAAAATTGTTCTAATGTTGTGGTATCACTCATATTTATGGTTATTAACAAATTGATAAAAAATATAAAGGGAATGGCATTGTGAAGTGGATTTTGGCATTGGGATATATTCATTAACTGTGCTTATGATGCAGCAATCACTTATTTAATGCTTAATGTTTGGTCTCTCATTTGACCCTCATAGCTCAAGCCAGTTTATAAAAAATCTCCACGGGTTTTATCTCCTCAGCAGTAATCCCATGTAGATTGTACTGAGAGAAAGTGAGTGGAGAAAGACTGGCTTAAGGTTAACCAATAAACTTAACAGCTAGGGTTGAACTTGAAACTAAGTCTTCTTTAACATTAACTATGTTACAGTGGCTGAGTCATTCTATGCCAAGTCAAACTGGGCTTTGCTTGATTTAAGCTTTGCACTATTGTGGCTATTGACATTGCAGGCAGATCGGTTATTGTGGTTTGTAAACTAAGGGTTTAATTGCTTTGATGTGAACATATATCTTTAGAATTTGTTCAATAAATCATGGTTAAAACCCATGGCTTAACTAGATGTACCTTGATTCCTATACAGTACTGAATTTAGACCGGATGGAGACGCTCAGCCCCTAAACCACTGCAACTTTTGATCTTGTCAAAAGGCTCCCTCTGAGAGTCTGCTTTTCAAGCATCTCCGTGGACCACTTGTTTGATCCAAAGTTACAATCCATCCTGGCCCTTTGTAGGTTGGATCTGAGGATAACATTGTTTTGAAATCTGTCCTTCGATTTCTGAACATTTTGTTCTCCTGTGAAAGAAGGTCATATATATTTTTTCAAGCAGCCTTTGCAAAGCTCTAATAGGGTGATTCAGACTGACAAAGCTTTAATCGAATCACCCCATGGAAGCCGATTTGTGAACCGAAGCCTGGCCCTGCTCTGTGGCAGATCATAAATGTAATGACTTTTCTGCTGCTTCTGGATTTGTTATAGATAATATGCGGAGCTGCAACTTCATTTCCCAAAATAAAGACTGCTGGGGGCCAGCTGAGTGGTTCAATAGGATGTGTGATATGGAAAGAAGCAGTTGGCCAATACATTTTAAATTCTCCACCTATCAGGAAGGCAAAAAATTTTTTGGCTTCATTGAGCTTTCTTAGTTCCCAACTTCTTCTTTAATGTGGCCAACCACAAGTTCTTAATTTGCTCTCTCTTTTGCTAATGCAATAGTAGTAATATAGTAGTAGTAGTAGTAGTAGTAGTAGTAGTAGTAGTAGTAGTAGTAGTGAACTTTATTGGTAAAATGTATTCATTAGGCATTGACCAAATCAAAAGCAAAAAAAAATCTGTCATAGAATATAAAAACCATAGTAAAACTTAATCATTATAAAAGTGGTGTGGTGAAAGTATGGCATATTTTAAAAATACCAAAACAAAACTTAACCACACAGAGAGAAATGAAATCTTGTTGAACAGATAATATCAACTGTAAGGAAAATACATCCAGGTAGCCTGGAAATCTGACTAGACAGCTGCACATATGCATTTTTATAATAAGGGCAATAATAAGAGTTAATGTTTTAGGAATTCCTTCACACAGGTGCATTTGTTTGTTTGTTTGTTTGAATGAGATACCCAGTAAATTCACCTCAAAAACAGTTGTTGGAAAACTAGTAAAACTTGCTAGTTAGAGCTCTTTTGATTTGGGGACCTTTATTTGGCTACCGTATTTGCTGATGGAAGACTCTCCTTCACTGGCCCTGCTAACATGACCCCGCCACAATGAAGAGGACTTTACCAGGAGAAACCAAGCCTGATAGTCAAAGGTGGCTCCCCTTTCCCCACTCCTCGTACCTCACAAAACCATCATCAGAAGTTACAAAGCTCACCACCTTATAAGGAAAGTCAATGATTATTTTTCAGAGTCCTGTCAAATCTGACAGGCCAAAAGCATATGAAGGCTTCTTTTTACATTGGATTATGATACTTGAACCTAAATACAATTTAGACTGATGGATAATTTGGAAACTGGCATCTTTCCTTCTTCATCTGTACTATTTCTTCCTTGAACATTTGGATATTTCCATATTTTATTTTGGTGAAACTCTTGAAGATCCCAACAGAAACAAGGCTGAGGTATGTTCTCTAAAGAGTCTATCCATGCTGTTATTTTCATCTCACACTACCAAAGCTGAACACTTCCAATGGTCTAATGCTTTCAATTATATAATATAGCTGTAATGACCATACATGCTTTATTTAAAAAGATAGCCCTTTACATTAGAAAAATATTTTAGATTTATTTTTCAAAAACTCATTGTCCTTTATTTTGATCATTTACCGTAACTTTTACCATACATATGGTACCACTTAATGCAGTCTTTCATATTCAGATGAAAAATATGGAAATTGAAGTTTAAAAAAAAAGAGGTTTACATATATTGTTTGATTTGAGCTATTTTTATTAAGAGTCTGCATTTTTGTAAAGTTTTTCTTGGTTTTGCTCTTGAATTTTCCTTAAAAGCAAAACAATATTTTTTTAATTCTTATGAATCTTTTTCAGATTACCCTTTTTTCAATGCCACTGGTGACGTCACGGAGCCAGTTCTGGTCCGTGGACGGCGCCACCTCTTTTTTGATTTTTTTTTGGGGGGGAGATTTTTTTTTGAATTTTTTCAGTTGTTTTTTTCTTCTGTGCATGCACAGAAGCCGAATTTCCGGCACTGCACATGCGTCGCCATCTTGTTTTCAGCCTTTTTTGGGAGTGATTTTTTTGGAATTTTTTTCTACTGTACATGCGCGTGCGCGCGAGGTGCGCGTGCGCCCACAAGGCACAGGAGGCAGAGAACCGGCAGCGAGGTAAGTTAGAACCCACCACTGGGCCCCACCGTTGTGTATGGGGGTTGATAGCACCCATCCAAAGAGGTGGGGCTTCAATCATAATGCCCCAATCATCATCCCAACTGTTTTCAGCCTCCAGAGACCCAGTTTCTGCTGAAATTCTCCCCAGTTGCCTGCTTTTAGACTTGAAAAACATGAACAATGGAGCATCCTCACTAAATTTTTCCTTGTAATTTAATTGCATCCACTTGAGATCTGATTGGCACATTGGAAATCACGTCAACTAACTATCCTTAAAGGCAGCAAACTGCATTCTTCCTATAAGAATTTAATCAACTGCTTTTTTTCTCTCTTGGAGGAAAAAAAAACACCAAAACCCTTTTCCTTTATAAAATTAAATGAGAATCATTAGAAACACAGAGAAACTACGTTTTGGCACAACTTTCCTGATCCCTTTCCAATTAACCTTTCTAAGAGCTGAATATGAGAAGCTTATTTATTTAATTGAAATTCTACAAAGATGGAATCTTCACTGAATTACTTGTAACGATTTACAGAAAATATTAAAACCTGACAATAATTAAAACCTTAACAAATAGTAAGAACTTACTGCATTCATCTTTTGACCAACGGATACAATAAGATTCAATGTGTAAAACAAAAGGTCGCTGTATGTTCAATGGTGAAAAAAATACCCTTATTATTATTTAAATCAGAAATGTGCCCAAGCGGAGCGTGGTAAAGCTGAAGAAGAACATAAACCTACCACCAAAGAGTTATTGTTTTTTATGAGGTGACAGACTTTTCAATTGTATTTGTACCTTTAAGAATACATTTGGTGGCAACTGAATTACATTGGCTGCCTCCCTTGCTTGACCTCCAATAAAAAAGTCGTATCAAGCTTGAAAAAGGCAAAACCTTAAACAACTCTCCAATACAGATTTGCCGTGGTTAACAAATCTCTTTCATGAACTACCGGTAAAGGATCTCCCGAAAAGTAATCACTGACGTTTTGTTCCTCCTGGGTTTATGAAATGATTGCTGAACGTTCTTCCCTCTTAGTTCCCAGTCCTCATTTGACTGGAACTGTGGTGAAGTGGGCATATTTTACAGAGAAGAAACCCTGCTGCTCCTTTATAGGAAGCGGCATAAACAACCCAGCCATAATGGTTGCAGGTTTAGTGTGGTTTACCTCAAGACGTCACATCAGTTGCCCAAGGAAAATCAGGAAGCCCGCTGCCTTACCCCACTCTGTTGATAGGAAGGGGGGGAAACGTGCCCCCCCGTTTGATTTTTATTTGTTGAAAAGAACAGTCTGGCTTGCTGTCTAGCTGTTAGAAAGAGGCCCTATATGGGTAGAGATAGATACACATGCTAAAATGCGATTGAAGCGGTTTCTGCTTAACTCAGCTTGAACTTCAGTTCAACTTTGCTGAATTCTGAGATGTTTTTAACCGATGAACATCGATGTGTGAGGAGGGGAAAGCCACCTTTGCCATACTTAGAATGTATTTTGGAAGAGCCATTGCAAGCTAGGAAAGGTAATACAAGACTTGGTGGACCAAAGATCTAACTTTCTGTGGCAATTCTGCCGATATCTCTATGCAAAGACACAGGCATGTGGATGCAAGAGTATGAGTACGTTAGCCATATGTTATTATTTAAATAGGAAGGTTAATGACTTATTCTTTAAGATGTATAGGAGATAAGCAAAGTACTTGTGTTTTCTAGGCCAATGACTGAGTTCATAGGTGAAAGTAAACAATGGTTTGCATTTTATATTGTGAATGAATTCAACAAATTATTCAACAAATTATGATCATTCTGTGGCTTAACTGGCAAGCTTTTCTCATATACTTCATAGTGCACAATCCCAAAAAGCTATAGCACCAGCGCAAACAGTAATATTAAGTGGAGCTGCTTAAAAGTACCTTTTAGGGGACAGTCTTCACCCATATTCAAATGTTCTTGGCAGCTTGTTCCCACAGCAATTGATTCACCTATTTTTAACACCTAGGGCTGAGGAAAGGAAACGGCATACCTTAAAACATAGCCACTCTGAACCATTTTTGGCATATGTTTGCATATTCATGCAAACTAGAAAAGAAATTGTGGGAAGAGGTGAAACTGGGACAATACCTATTACCTTTACCAGAGAATTTATATAAAACTACCTCTCTGCTGGGCAATTGTCTAATTAAGGTTAAAGTCCCTGGTTTTCTTTTGTCCCATGCTAGCAATAGTCTGTGGTTTAATGTGCTTTTTTGTACTGAGATGCAGGCACAGAACAGAAAGACAAGCTGTAATGCCGGCTCCATTCCTGGTTTCGAGTTTTCATACTGTCTGAGAGCCATTTTGAAATTTTCTTCTTCAGGATGTAATTGAGAAATATGTTAATACTTGTTGTGATAGATCAGGATGTTTAATCTCCGCAACATCTCTGTTACTCCTCTTTGATTGTGCTAGTGATGTGACAAATGGTGGTTTAGTACATGCCCATCACCTGCCATACCGGGCTAAGAGCAGCAACATTTTCAACCACATGAAACCCAACCATTTTGCAAAAGGCAAATGGATGTTGGGATGAGCCATATAGAGCCAATGGAGGATCAGCCCATGTTTACACACTCAAAGGCTTTCTTTTCAGCGTTGGATGTTACATGGAAGTGCTGATGTCATATAGGGTGAGGTTCCTTGCAAAACAAATCTGTATCAGTTGGTTTTCTGCCAGGTGCAAATTCACAAAGCAATGAACATGCCATTAGGGTCCGCCCTTTTTCCATCAAAGGATGGGGTTCCCACTATAGAGGATATATACCGCCTCACAAAGCCTTTTTAATTAATAGATAGGCTAACATTGTATTGCTGCTGGTTGTGCAATCTTGGTGCAGAATTTCTTGAGGTGTGATTTTGCGATTTTATCTTGATGTTTGAAGTGTGATTTTATCTTGGATGTAACCATGCCCAATAGCTGAAATGTTCTCCCTGATTACATTTTTCTAGTTCATTGGCACGCTAGAAATAATCTGCCTTCGATTCCCAGCTTCTACATAAGATAAAAACCAGAGCAATTTTGTAAACATATGGTACTGTTTCTAAAGGAGATGTTGCAATCAGCAGCATACCGTTCACATCTTTTTATCTGGGCAGCACAGAATATATCAGATAAAACATCTTAGAACAAAAGTGCATCGGTTGTAGCTGTACTGGATTAGCCTTGGGAGTTGCGAAGTTTTGGTATTTTGGTGGCAATACGGTAACATTAGTCATACTGAAATACAGGTAGTCCTTGAGTTATGACCACAATTAAGCTCAACATTTCTGTTGCTAAGTGAGAAATTTGTTAAGTGGATTTTGCCCCATTTCACGATTTTTCTTGCCACAGTTGTTAAGTGAATCACTGCAATTGTTAAGTTAGCAACATGGTCATTAAGTGAATGTGGCTTCCCCATTGATTTTGCTTGCCAGAAAGTCACAAAAGGGGATCACAGGACCCAGGGACTCTACAACCGTGATAAATGTGAGTCAATTGTCACTGAGTATGGGGATGCTGCAATGGTCATAAGTGTGAAAAATTGTCTTAATTCGCTTTTTTCAGTGATTTTGAACAGGAAGCATATCAAAAACATTAGTCACAGAGTAATGGTCTGCAATGGTTGAAGGGACGCAACTGCAAGAGAATGTTTGTGTATTCTATGAATGAACCCTTGCAAATTCCGTGAGGCCCTTAATTTTGCCCAAAATTTCTCACTAACTGGTTGTATTATCTAGAACAGGGGTGTCAAACTCAAGGCCCACAGGTCAGATCCAACCCATGGGGTGCTTAGATCTGGCCCACAGGGCTGGCCTGGAAACAGCAAAGAACTGGCCTGTGGTGCCTCTGCTAGTGAAAATGGAGCTCAGGAGGCCCTGTGGCCTCCCAGGCTCCATTTTCAGCCGCAACGGCTTCCTACAGCCCTCTGCCAGCAAAAACAGAGATTTGGGGGAGCTGCATACGCCCTCCCGGCCCCATTTTCACTGGCAGAGGGCTAGCAAAACAAACTAAAAACAAAACAGAAGGAGAAATGTTTCCCCTTTTGCATTTGAGCATGCAAGAAAGGACAGGAAAGGAAAGAGGGAAAGAGGACAGACAAAGAAAAAGGAAAGATGGGAAGAGAGCAAGGAAGGAAAATTAAAGAAAGAGGGGAAGGAAGAGGAAAGAAGAATGAAGAGGGAAGGAAAAGAAGAAAAAGAGGAAGGAAGGAAGGAAGATTATAATGAGTGAGTGGGGGTCTCAGGGAAGTCCTGCCTCAGCACTTGGCCACCACAGGTGCCCCCGATACAAGTGATGTTGAGCTGGCCATGCCCACTATGGCCACACTCCCTCTAGCCATGCTTCCCCGGCCCTCCAAGGTCAAACACATCCCTGATGCGGCCCTCAAGAAAGCCCTGATCTAGAATATACGGAGAAGATACTGCAGAATGTACAAGTTCTGTATTTTTGTCTGTGGGTTTGGTTGTATGTTTATACAGTATGTGATTTATATGTATGTAAATCTATGTATGCAGGCAGCAGGACATGACTCCACATCTTAATCCTTTGGAAGTATTCTGTTCACCATCCCTGCTGGGCAGACCTAATTGTGATAGATTAATTCACTTCAACTTCATTGCAGAGTTGGGTGGAAGGAAGGCTTAGGAAAATCATCTCTTGGCAAAGAAGGCAACACTAGGTATGGTTCAATTGATTGTTGTTTCCCCTCAAGCAAAGGGCATAGCAAAAATAAAAAATAAAAAATAAAGTCCTTTGAGTGATTCTTACTAAACTGCAATGACCTATAATTAATGCATTATCTGATTAATTTAAATTTAATTAAATGCAAATAAGCAGAGGAGGGAAAACATAAATGCTTTTAGAGTTTTTTTTAATTAAAGTAATTAAATGCTTTATTTTTAGTTTTGCCTCCATCCATTTTTGTTAAGACCCCACCCAGGTTTTGCCTTAGAATCCCACTTAATGGTGAATTTAGGTGTGTAATCCTGAACTACATTTTGCATGGAAGGCTGAGAAATCAACGTGGGTATGTCATGTAAAAAAGATTAAACAGTTCAATGTTTTAAAATACCTATGTAAAATCTTCTTGCAATTAAGTTTGATTACTTTATGGGCATGGTTGTACAGCTATTCTGAGGGTGGGGGTGCTTTTATGTTTGTCTTGATTCCAGACAACTACACTAATAAGTTCCTGCAATTTTCTGGGAAATATTTTCAGAAGTGGTTTGCCATGCCTTCTTCTTGGGGCTGAGAGAAAGTGAGTGACCCAAAGTCACCCAGCTGGTTTCTGTGCCTAAGTCAGGTGTAAAACTAGCCCAGCATCTTAACTACTATACCAAATTAAGTGTATTCACGAAGATTACCTGTAACAATATAAACGTAGTTTCTCACTGACCTCCTGGAGGGTGTTCCTCCACCCCCTAATTTTAATTTCACATTCACAGTTTATGTATTTAACAGCCTTTGGATTCTTTGGAAAAATCTCATTCAAATATTAATCAGGCTCTGCTTAGCTTACAAGCCCAGACAAGATCAGGCAAACACTGCTACCTGCTTCTCTCATCCCTAAAGAGAAATTCCATTAAACTCACACATGAGTGATTAGATGACCTTAAATCTCCCTGCTTGGTTAGGTTGGACAGAATAGTTAGGAAGGATTGGTATTGAGTGTATTTCTATGCAAATTATTTCTACATCTAAATCAATTAGCCATGATTTAATCATATCATATACAACCAGGGCATATTTAAAGAGTTTTTCCAATTACAGTTATAATCACTTGAGTTTATTCACATAAATAGCTATGTAATCCACTGTCTGGAAGAGTGGACTTTTGATTACTTTTGGCCTGTTTCCATCTGAGTCATAGACTCGTGACTTTATGATGGTCATTAGCTTTGTGTGTAAATGTTTTCCTATTCTCCCAGTTGACTGTCCCTCATCATGTCTGTCCCCAACTTTCAAAGTTCTTTCCATTTCCTCCTTATTATAACCCAAATCTCTCCCATCCTTAAGTTTCCTGGTCAGTTCCTATATGAAATTTAAGACCTTATTCAATATGTTATATGTTATTTAAGGGAAATTTCCTATGAAAAATATTCCTAGAATCAACTTATTTATATTTTACTCCTGTTATTAAAAGTTACCTATGCTCTTACTCTGTTTGGAAATTTAAAGGTATTAGTGTCCGTGTTGCAAACAGAAAATCAGATTTCCTAATACTGTTATGTGTCTGAAGGTGCAGTAAACATCAAGGATAACTGCCCCTTGTGATGAAATACCTCAAAGTCTTCTTTACCTCTAAAGCCTCGTTACATCTTTAATTCCTTTCCATATTCTTCAGTTCTCAAATTTAAAACAGAGAGACTATCCCCAATATATTTCTACAATATGGCAATATACCAAGTCGGTATTAATATACCAAATGATATTGTTTCCTGATTGCTTATTTGTAACCTATGACTATCATTATGTGTTGCACCTTATCATTCTTGACAAATGT
>JANHFT010002538.1:36435-55635 GCA_032467955.1 Pseudoxenodon macrops
ATAGCACTGATGATGTTACTTAGTTTGGGCGATGAAACGTCTGTCAAAAGACAACCAAGCTCAGAGAGCACCAAGGACCCCTCATATGAAGATTTTAGAATGGGAAACATGGAAGATGATAGTTCTCTATGGAAATTAAGGAGAACCCTGCCAGATCAGGCTATAGGCTCATGTAGTCCAGCATTCTGTATGTCATAGTGGTAGCTAGGCTCATTTGGGAATCTCACAAGTCTGCATTAGAAAATGATGATGTACCGTAGATCCCAGTACAATTACAGGTAGTCCTCAACTTACACCAGTTTTTTTTAGTAACCATTCAAAGTTACAATGGCATTGAAAAAAGTGAGTTATGATCATTTTTCACACTTATGATTGTTACAGCTTCCTCATGGTCACATGATTTACGTTCAGTTGCTTGACAACTGGTTCATATATATGACGGTTGCAGTGTCCTGGGGTCATGTGACCAACTTTTGCGACCTTCTGACAAGCAAAGTTAATGGGGAAGCCCCATTCACTTAACAATCCTGTTGCTAATTTAACAATTGCAGTATTCACTTAACAAATGTGACGGGGGAAAAATCATAAAATGGGGCAAAACTCACTTAACAAATTTCTCACTTAGCAAGATAAACTTTGGGCTCAATTGTGGTCGTAAGTTGAGGACTAACTGTATTCAATGCATACTGCAGTGTCTATGATTTAGGAAGCAGGAAACAGACATCAGTATTAGTTGCCATTTCTATGTAGGCTGCCACTATTACAACTGCTGGAAGGAACCTTTAGAGTTTCATTATGTACAGTAGGAAAAAAGAATTTTCTTTACAAAGCTTTGTAAAGAAAAATAAACAAATTTAATAACAAAAAAAGAAATTTCTTTTGTTGGTCCCCAAATCCTGTGTTTAATTTCAGTGGATAACTGTTTCTTACCTTCTCCATTTTATCAATGCCATGTATGAATTTACATAACCCCTTAACCTGTTCATTTCAAGCTAAACAGACCCAACAACTGTAGCAAGAAAAGACTAATGTTTTGTTGCTAGGAAAGAAGAAGAAGCAAAGAGTTTCCATGTAAGGGGTCTGAAAGGTAAAGCAGCTATGAGGTGAGGAGATTGGATGAAGAATATTGGACGGAAAGGACAGTGTATATATATAAAAGATTGAAAGAATGATGCATAAATGAGGAGGGGAAATGATCCAAAGGACCAAGCAGCAGGGTTCTTTTGGATCTGTTCGTAAGGAGATTGTTGGAGAAGCTGTATGAACTGAACATGCTGAATTTAGCAATAATGAGCAAGAGTATAATTCCACATAGTAAAACATATCCACTTATGCAACATTTAATTATCTGGCTTTTCCAAGTTAAAGGAAAGGGAAACGCTTCTATGCCGATTCTAGAAAAAAATCCAAATGCAGTATTTGAACTCAGTCATGGTTTATCTTGGATACATAGCCAACCAGATATGTCAGTACTGTTTAGGTAGAAGATATGTATAGGTGCAAGGTTAAAGATTCAAATTCAGTAAAGCAATCATAGCATTTTTCTATTCTTCATTTCAGCATTATAATTAAGATTTGAGGGTTAAATATGCCTTTAACATAATTAATATGAATCCTGTACCAGTCTTCTCAATTATTTTGCTGGTTTTCACGTTACCTATCCTGAATGGCATTCGCCAATTACAATGTATGCAAAGAAGGTTTCAATAGCAAATGCTTCTTAGTTCAGACCATAATCCTCCTAATGGAAACCCTTCAGACCAGGGGAAAATGTGAACCATCTCACTCTCCTCATATATGTTAGGTGAGAAGAAGCATTAAATTCGGGGAAGAAATCATCAGACTTCTGTCTTTGACCTATTCATTTCAGACTGTAATTATTATGTTGCCAATTCATAATAATATCATGTTATATAAAGGATGTCAACAGCGGGCCCGTAAAGAGCACCCAAATTCTTGTAAATCCTGCTGACTATACACTTTCCGAAGCTCAGTCTGGTAATTCCAAAGGCTTTATAGTTCCCTGATCTTGCTGCAACTTGTCAGGAAACAAAGAAAACTTGTTTTGAAAATGCTTGCCACCCACAGCAGTCTGTTCTTGGGCATTTGCAAAGAGAGGACCAGCCCTTCCCTGACCACACATAGTCTGGCTGGCTGTTTTTGTGTAACTCCCAGTAATTAACCTTGAAAGGCACAAAGAATAGATAATTCAGTGCTCTCAAAAGACAGGGCCACAAGCCTCCCAGAGGCTCTGACCTACAGACACACTCAAGGGCCTGGGATGGTTAGATACAGGAACAGAAAAGACGGGAGTTGATTTCAAGATATTCAGTTACATAATGAATAATGAAACCTAAACAATCAAGTAAAAATAACAGAACTAAAGTGATTAGGCAGAAAGATTAAACAAAACGTGTAGAAACAGATTCTCAAGAGCTGCTTTAGGTACGGCAGAGACAGCATTCTGCGTGGCTGCATGGAAAGTGGAATGACTCCTGTCACTCCCTGTAGAAGGCAGCTCTCGTTGACCCTTCCATCTCCAGTGGAGCCGAAACAAAACCCTTAGAGCTCCTATGGACTCTTGGAAAACAGGAATTGAAATAATGACACAAAACAACAACAACAAGTGGCATATTCATAGCCCTTTAAAAAACAAACAAACCCATCAGGATGAACAAATCAGTGAAATATTATTTTATGCTGCACCATAGGGAGAAAGTTTTAAACTCAGACAAAGAACCAACAGAGAGCTTTTGAAGCCACGCTCTTCACATGTTGTTGGTGTGTTGGTACAAAAAATAAATGTACCCTCTTTCATTCAAATATATAATGAAAGGTATACAATCATATACGCTCACAAATGCAACAATAGCTAATGATTTGATTCTGACTCTGATTTTGGGGCAGACTGCCATTCTATGTCTGTGTTCCGCTTCCCCTTTTCCATCCTCTTCTGGTCCAACCTCTGCATAATATGCCTAACATGTTGCTGGATAAGGAAGCCTGCAGAGTTTAGCTTATGCTCCGACAGGTTGGTGATAAAATGGCTGAAATGTTCACGGGAAAATGATTTAAGGCAGGAGTCTCCAACCTTGGCAGCTTAAAGCCTGGCGGATTTCAACTCGCAGAATTCCCCACCCAGCAAAATTCTGGGAGCTGAAGTCTGGCAGGCTTTAAGTTGCCATAGTTGGAGACCCCTGGTTTAAGGAACACTTACTATGCAGTTCCTTTAATCATCACAGCAATGTCTGGGCTAAATTAAGGCTTAGTGTTGTGACTGGCTGGACTTGGCTCTGAAGTTCTAGATTCTAGAAGCAAAAGGAGACAAGCAAGTCAGCCAAATAGGAAATGACCCACAGCTCTGCCATATTTGGGACTAAATTCAGCGGCAATTTGGAGGAATTCAATTTTGTAGAGCAAATCAGAATATGATTTAGCATTTGCCCAATGGTGATTCATCTCTTCATACATTCTTTGGTGACAATTGGTGACTTTGAAACTCTAAATATTAAATAAATTAGAAGGCATAAATTTTCCATCTCTTCTAATGGAACAAAGTTAAATGCTTGCTGTTTTCTTGTCTCTCTATATGCAGAATGGTTTAAAGTGCTGTCTTTTTCCACAATGGTTAGTCAGATAAACAGTGAATATAAAACTTCAAACAGCAATTGTTTTAAATGTGGTTTGATAAACTGCGTCACATTTCATAACAAGATTATTGTAACATGTTATTATACACCCAAGCATCCCTGTGATCCAGAATAGAAACTTGTGTTTAACATTAACCTAATACACAAAGTTCATGAACATTCCAAGGTCACATACAATATTTCAAATATTTTTTTAAAAACAAAGCATTAAGTGAAAGTTTGAAGTTAGTACGGTACTAAGCTTAGATTTTTAAAAAAGGTCTCTTAATTTTATCTGTAAAAGTCCTATGTTCAAGGGAAAAGAAATCTTATGTGTCAATTACTGTGTTTTTCACTTAGATATTAAACCTTAAACTGTTTTAAAAAGTTGGTATGGTTTCTGTTTCAGCACAGATACAAGAGCTAATGTCCTAGCCAGTCTGCTGAGAATTCCTTGATCCCTTTGCTGATAAGAAGACCATGTTTTTTTCCACTCAAGTCATTAGTTTTGTGTATCTTTCTGTAAGCCCCTAGGTTGTTTATATTGGTCTCGGTTGTAATATTTGTCAGTTTCACCAATATGTGTCATCTACTCATTAGATGTGACAATGCCTTCTGGGCCAGCCGCACTGACTTTAAATGGAGTTGGTTGGTAATCAGTATTATCTCTGCACAGTTTTTGCACTGAACTGTAAGAGGGCTCCACACTCCATCAGGCTGATGTCTGTAGTAATGTGATCCTAAGCAGGGGTGGGTTGTAAATTGTTTTTCTGCCGGTTCGCTCAGGGTTGCGCCTTGCACATGTGTGCGAAGCGCTCTCTCACACAGCAGTCAAAAAATAGCTTTTGCACATGCGCAGAAGCAAAATTCAAAATAGCGGCGCCCATGGAGACACTGAAGGAACCGGCTCTGTAATGTCATTGCCAAGTTACTACCGGTTTTATAGAACCGGATAGAATTGGTAGGAACCCACCTCTGATCCTAAGTCACATTTTCTATGGCTACTTTTCTTGGCACCATAACACACTAGAATCTGATAATGTTGGTCTGGAATGGGAGAGACTACAAAAAAATCCAGAATGATTATGTCTAAGGCCAAAACTATAACCAATTATAATTTTTGTAATGTCATGAGAATTGGTTTTCTGGATAGTATGCTTACTCTTCTTGCTCCCTGAACCCTCAGTATGTACTCATAGGACAAAAATTAATTAGAAAATTACCATAAATGTCCAGTTAAGCACAGGTGTGATATTTTGTGTCCAGAAGACTTCTTCTAGTGTCTGTGTCACTTTAGTGTAGAGAGACAAGTCCAAAGGGGAGCATTCTGAACTAGAACCAATCCTTTCAGTATGCAAAATAGAACAACAATGGATCTTGTACAGAAACCAATGAACTGATGCTATGGCTTGATGTGAATATAAAAGTATGCTTTGCCAAGTCCATCAAGGCTAAAAAATTATCTAGCATAATGCCTTCAACCGAATCCATCTTTTATTGTCTGAAGTCTAATTGTCTGCAGTACACAATTCAGAATGCCTTTCCAAGTTTAATTTTTTTTGGCGTTATGAACAAAAGGGAAGATGCATCAGAGAAATATTCCTGAAAGTATGTCTTCCACTGGATCAATGTCCACCAAATGATTTATTGCTTCCTTCATCCTGAATTACTTCTCATTGTTTTGAACATGGGTGTTCATCTGTCCCTACATGTGTGCTTCCAAGGGTTTCGGAATTCCAGCAGCCTTCTACTTATCTGGAAGGATAGTTACATCAGCACAAAAGCAATTTTCTTTGGAATTTGCCTTCTCTTCCTTGTCTGGTGGTGTTTACAGAACTCTAGCATGTGTTTCTTATCTGCTTCTTGCTTGAAAAATATTTGACGTGTGGTCTTTGCATTGAAATGAGAAAGACTTGCCTTGTATCTGTTTCGCTAATTCCTCAGGGCTGTCATGCATAGATGCCTTTTTAGCCTTATTTCCTATAAGGACGGACAGGAGATTCCACTTATGTCTTCTCTGGGGCATTTAATTTCTTATAAGATTTCCTCACATGAAAAATACAGCATATTTGCTAGATAAAATTTAACCCCGAGTTGAGCTGATTTGACCAATTCTTTCATGATTATTATTATTATTATCACCATCATCATATTTTTATATCACTTATCTCTCCTATTAAGCGACATTGGGCAGCTTACAGATTTTAAAAGACAAATAGAAAAATGATTAAAATATTAAATTATGCAAATTAAATATTTAAAGCTGTACAAAAAACTGGGATTGAGAGATGGATGGCCTGGGGCTGAGGTCTTCTTACCCTGTCAACCATCTCCAGTGGGGCCCAAAGCCAACCAGCAAAACCAAGCTTAAATACCTTTTCAGAAGACCAAAAGGGTGAGATCAGTTGTCACCTCTGTTGAGAGAATGTTGCACAGTGCCAGCCCCCCCCCAAAGCTCTTCTCCTTGACCCTGCCTGCTTAATTCCTTAGCAGATGGGATCCATAACAGATCTCTTCCACTGGTATGAACTGGACAGGCTAGTCCCATTGGGGTAAAACAGATACTTTGGAGCCATGCCAAAGTGCTTTAAAAGTAATAACTAACACCTTGAATTGGACCCGGAAGCAAACTGGTAATCAGTGCAGCTCATGCAACAGCGATGTTATATGGATCGCCCTAGGAGCCCCAGAACTGTATGTGCTGCTGCATTTTGCACCAGCTGTAGCTTCCGAAATACATCAGCTACTTTCAAGATACAGCTCTGAATATCTCCCTGAATTTTAAATAATTTTTCAAGTACATTAAAACTTCTGCCGTTGTTGAAAGCATTATGGGATCTGGTAAGGAAATATATTTGAAACAATGACCATTCATATATATATATTTGGATTTGTAAAACACCTAAAACTTTTTTTCAAAATAGACAACATTTAAGCTGATGAGTTATCTAAACACACTATGAGGAATGATATTACTAGTTATAACAATACAACAATAACATTAAATAACTCATATTCAATCAGATTAGAAAACCATCAGCATATCCTAAAGCGTATGCAATTCACAAATTCTTCTGAACATGTATTAAAAGGAAATTATATTTTACAAATATTGGTATAATTTCTAGATATATTCTACATAAGATATACAGTTCTGTTCATCATATTAATGTATCCCATGCTAAAAGAAAATCATTTGTGGATTATTCTGTCCTTGCAAAGCTTTAAACTGGGGTTTTGTTGCTCTAAGTCAGGGGTCAGCAACCCGCGGCTTTGGAGCACTTACTTTCCCAACAAAGTGGTATCTATTTATCTACTCACATTTGCATGCTTTTGAAATGCTAGGTTGAAAGGGGCTAGGGTGAGAACAGGAGCTCACCCTATCACAAGGTGCTTGGGTCTTGAATTTGGGCTGCCGGCTTTCCAGTCAACAAGCCCACTAAGCCACCACACCGTCCCAAATCTTTAGGTCATTATTCAAATATTTAGATTGGTACTCAGTGAAATAGTTTGAAAATACTGCTGTATACTATGACCTACTAGAATAAATTAAGACTTACGTTAGGGACCACATTTTTCAACAATGATTCTTAAGTATATTATTTTCCTGCTTAGTTCTACAGAATTTACTAAAATTAGATCAATCACATCTATCAATATTTGTTAGCAATTGGGGATTAGATACATGCCTCTGAAAGAAAAGGACATAATTTGATTGGACAGAAATATCTTTGTAAATACTATAGTACTTGCACTAAAATATAGTTAAAGAGCATCTATTTCCTAGCACCAGAAAAAAAAACAGCACTTGAAAAAAGAATAGTGATAAAAGATTATACACTGTAATAAAAACTATTAACATGATTGTAAATGTACTCACTATTTAATAAGGAAAATTCTATTTAACTTTCACTTGGAAAAAACAATGCTGACATGTGTACAGATGCTATACATTTGTTATTAAAAAAACCTCTATATTCTGTCAAACACTTCACATATAAATATCTCTCATCAAGATTTAATCATTATTTTTTCCTTGCCACAGTCAAAAATTTAATGAGAAGTGGCCAGAAGTAAGTTTCCCAAGCCTTCCTAATTTGGTTGGAATCTATATTATGCATGACAGCACTGAAGATCCCTGGCAGGCACCTGTCAAAATCAACATATTATGCCTTAAGACCTGCACTTAGCTATTCAAGACAACACTCTTCAAGCTGTACATTAAAAAAGCAATTCAACTAGCCAGACTCCATTGTATTGCCATCCGCTGTCATGAACATGCATTGATTACACTCCAGCAAAATTTACACTTTTACAAGCCATTATCAGTGTTAATTTTTTATTGGTTTTCTATTTGTCCTTATAACAGTATTGAATTAATGGACCCTCTGGAGCAGTGATGATAATTAGGTGCTAAACAGCTGAAAAATACAATAAGTGGAGGTTTTAGATGTTGGGATTTTAACCCATTGGTTACAGTAAATGCTATTTAATGAACAGATTCAGCGGGCTTCCATTTTCTTTGTTGTTCTGCCTTGTCTAGTTCTTTCTTCCTTCTTAAAGCCACAAAAGCTTCCACCTCCAGTCAACTTTGTATTACCATCTTTCTTCTAAAGCAGGGGTGTCAAACTCAAGGCCTGCAGGCCAGATACAGCCCATGGGGTGCTTAGATCTGGCTTGCGAAGCCACCCTAGAAATATTGAAGGACCAGCCTGTACTGCCTCTGCCACGTGTGACCCTACTGAGCTCCGTTTTTGCTGTCAGAAGGTTGCAGGAGGCTATCGTAGCCAAAAATGGAGCTCGGGACCATGTTTTCGCTGGCAGAATGCTCAGGCCACCACAGGCGCCCTCGACATGAGTGACATCGAGCTGGCCATACCCACCATGGCCACGCCCACCCCAGCCCCCTGAAGTCAAACACAACGCTGATGCGGCCCTCAATGAAATCGAGTTTGGAAATCATGTTCTAAAGTTTCCAATTTACACAAATTGATCATCAAAATCCATTAAACCCCCCAAATCACAGTCCATTAAAAGTCCACAATAATTTTTGTGTTTCTACTTTTGGTTTTGCCACTCTAATCTATCTATTCTTTTATGTTCTTTCACTTTCCAGTCCTTTCTGGGTATAAAACATCCAGAAAGTCTCTGAAAGTAACTTGGAATTAAGCTGCTGGAACTCTTCAATGTGTAATGAAAGTGAACTCATCAAACCTTCCAAAACACCAGAGGGTTGGACAAGAGGCAATGGGTGGAAGCTTATTAAAGAGAGATCCAACCTAGAAGTAAGGAGAAATTTTCTGACAGCGAGAACAATTAATCAATGGAATAGCTTATCTCCTGGAATTGTGGATGCTCCATCACTGGAGGTTTTCAAAAAATAGACTGGACCATTTGACTGGGATCGTAGGAGGTCTCCTGTCTTGAGCAGGGGGTTGGACTAGAAGACTTCTGAAGTCCCTCCCAGCCCTATAATTCTATGTTCTATGTAATCAAGTGCTAACTTGATGGTATCAGATACAATATTACCATAGAAACACAGGCAGACAAGCTCTAGAGAAAATAGCAAGCTCTAGTGTAACCGGAACAAAACAGCGGCTATGTTGTATGTTTGATTTACTTAGCCAAGTAAACGCAGGGGGAACTTTAACATACAGTGCACATGAAATGTTGGAGTTGATACTAAGTGAAAGAAAAACTAACTGTGATCAAATGGATGAAACATCTGGAACAATGGGACCAAATAAAGTGAACTCTAGCAAGCTCAGAGAGGAAGGCATATGGGCAGCAAAGAACTATGGTCTGAAATCAAAGACATTTATATCTTTATGCTTGCACAACATATCCTAATATTTCTAATCACAAAGAGAAAGAGTTGAATGATGGTTGTTTCCTCTCTGATTACTAAATGAATGAATAAATGCATGCATAAGCTACTAAAAGACATTAGATGTGCCTATAAAACAGCAGGATTAAAATCTGAAGTATGATTGATACAAATATGTCAGGAGAAATAATCAATTCAAGATTCTCCTGCTCCTTCTGAAGTTTCATGAGAACTGAAGGACCTGCATCGAACATGTCTTCAAGGAGACACACATAGCATCCAATTCTTCATGCACAAACTGGAAAACATTACTCATGACATAAAACTATGGACAAGAAGTCTGTTTATTTAGACTCAATTGCCTAGTTAAGAAAATGAAAGCATAAGATTTCCTATATGGAAACAAAAATCCAGTATGTGTTTTATATCTATACCATATATAGGAAAACAATGTCTGTACAATTAACCATGATTTACGGTTACTACATATCATTATGAATTGTTTGAATCTATAATTGTTTTCAATTTTCATTCCACATTTCCCTGCCCCATGCAAAAGCAGTTTTGATGGTGATAAAATGGGATTAGCCTTAGATCTACCATAGATGTCTTCTCTAGGGTGAGATATTAAAGTGAATTTCTATATGAATCCATCCCAAATTTCTATTACCCTTCTTCTTCCCTATGCTATCTTCTCATGTTCAGTTTAGTTATTAACTCTCACAGTTCTGCTATATGATTCATCCTTGTATTTATTTGAGCCTGCATATTTTCTTTGTTCCTATTTAACATCATAAAATGTAAAATAGGCATTATGAACTATATAATAAGAATGTGACACCCTAGTTCACTTGTTTGTTTTTATTTGCTTCTGTGTTACATCATCCATAGTCTTGAATATCAAATTGCTATCAAAAAGATAACAATTCAAATTTCAGAAATAAAATAAAAGCACAAACTGGCACTGCACAAAAACCAAGGCTCTTCAAAGCTTAATAAAAGAGAAAGCACAGACTCCACCTTCCCCACATATAATTCAGCTTCAGTTCTTCAGGTGGAAGCAATGAAGGAGAAGAAGAGCTAGAGAAGGAGGAAGAGAGCTAACAAAATCAGCAATTTCCTTTATGTCGGCTTTCCACCAATTTTATTGGGATGTAATCCTAAATTTACTTTTTCTGAATTAAATTTGCTCTAACAGCTAGGAGGAGACGTGACAGACTCCATTCAAGGACAAATCAATCCAGCATTTAGTCCATTTCTTCTCATAATGGCCAATGAGAGGTGTCGACATCTGTGCATGGAGATAACATTCCTTTTCTGATGTTCGACTATCACTAATGCCAAGAGAGCGAGAGAAGGAAAAAACTGAGCAAGCTGTTTTCCAGTGAGTATAGAGGATGGCTTTGGAGGACAGAGAGAAGAACCACTACCAACGTGATAATCAGATAAATTAGACTGGCCTTTGAAAGTATGTTACAAAACTGCATCAGACAGCTTCTTCCTTTGTCCCCTGGTTAATTCACATGAAGTTAAAAAAGCGAGGAAGGGAAATACATTGACATTTACGAGATTCTGTGACTATAACTGTTCTAATAAAATTAGCTGTATATCTATACTGAGTCCGTTTCTTACTCTGGTCTACCTTAGTTTCTTCATTATGTAAGAAGAGAAAGGAGGGGAGGGGATTTCTGACCTTCTCCTGCACTTACTAGATGCCTTTGGCAGACAGAAAAGAAATGGATAGGTGCCTCCTTCCAAATCTGACTGATAAAATCTTTATCTCAGCTTGTTTACCATGTTTGTTTATTCCCTTCCATTCATCACATGGGAAATAAGGAGGTGGGATGGATGGAAGATTTTTCCCCCTCCAATGTTTCTCATTTGTTCCTCTTCTCTACCCATTCTGAACTTTCCATCAGTTCACTTTGTCCTGGTTTTTACACAGCTATTTTTTTTTCTGCTGTGAAAATTTAACATAGAAGACTCAATGTGCTTTTCATAAACAGGAAACTCATTTTATTAGTGCTAATTCTCTGGAAACATAAAAATTGCTGTCTCTGGATATCTATGCCCCCCAAAATGAGTGCTTTGTTCATTACATTTCAACTTCTGGATAGGACTGTATTGAAAGATTTATGAGTAGAACTTAACTGAAATTTAATAAAACTGGGAGCAAGAACATTGGTATATTCAACATAGAAACCAAATTATACTGAAATAGTTACACAAAATATTTTTAAAAACTTGGAAGGCCCTTCAGTGAATTCCTACCATTTGTTTTATCTATGACTCGCAAAAAATTTGTGGAAGAAGAATAAAGAAATATTAACATTATTAGACATTATTTTGCTACTTTTGAGTAAACCCATATAAATATCTTAGAAAGGCAAAATAAGAAAAATGTGCCCAATCAAGACAATGGCATTTAAACACAAAATACAAATCCAAACAGCATAAAACTTAAATATATGTAACAACAACTCAAGTAAACCAATCTGGCACAGGTTAACAACTTCACTGGCTCCATCTAATAGTCTAAACCCCTCATCTGGAAACACATGAGAAAACCTGGCAGGATTGGGGTTATCTTCATTTTGGAAGGAATAGTGTTCCAAAGAGTAGGGACTGTGACCAAAACAGTACATTTTTGGGTATGGAAAGATGACGTTACATAATGAATGGGACCTTAGCAAGTCTTCCCTTGCAATCAAATGGGATGGACAGAAACAACCAGAGAGAGGCAGTCCTGAAAATAACCCAGCTCAACCGACAACATTCTTTAACAGGAAACAACCACACCTTGAATTGTAGAATCCTTGGAGCTTTCTGCAAGCAAACAACAAGCTCAGAGAGTACCAAGGACTCAACAGTTCAATCCCGAGTCATCTCTATTCTCTTCCATTGACATCTTGAATTACGGTATTTCCAGAAGCATATTGGCAGCCAGTGCAACTCACAGAACTGAGATGTAACGTGATTGCATTAAGGGTAGCCCCAGATAGAGCAGTTGCAGTTATGTATTATCATCCATTTAGGAGGTGACCAACACATGAGGTATTCTAAGCAATTCCCATTGGTCCAGGAAAGGGATTATATATAGATTTTTGGGAAATTATTAATGATATTATTCTATTTTTATTATCATTTTATTATCAATCCAATATTGTGTAGTAACTAATCAATTAAAGCTTCCAGCTCCAATTATATCTCTCCTATTACTATCAGAGATAAAACTTTCCTATATTTCAGTGGTTTAACTACTAATGTATTACAGCCCAGAGTCAACATGTAGCCGCTCAGACTCACCTTGTAAGGGATATAGGCAGCATACAAATTTAATAGATATTAAATAAATAAAATATTACTCTAAAACCACAATACTTACTTTCATGAGGCACTTGCCTTCATGTCTGAAGATACATCATATGTTTTGCTGATTGCTTTCTCTTTTTCTCCTAACTAATTTCAAGTTAGCCACTTAAAAGACTTAGGTGCTATATTGATTTATTTATGTTGCTCAGCAATCTCTAATTTATTGGTCTTTCAACACTTTTGCAGTTTGATGATTATATGTAAGGCACCTTTACACATTTATCCATCCTCTGATATTTATGCCTTTGATTTATTGCCTTATTTCATTTTCTTTTCATTTTCTTGGGTTTTTGAAGTCATTTAACAAAACACTTGAACCCTTGATGTTAAGTGAAGCAAACAGTTGCTTAGTAATAACATTAGGAACAATAGACTTGTTGAATGATGGTATAATAAGGCTAATAAGTATAGTTGCATAACTCCACCATAGGTTTGGGCACAAAAGAATAGAAGAAACCATTATTTGCTCATCTGAGTCAATGAGATGATTGCTGAAAACTCCAAGTCTTTCAGAAGTTCAACATATTTGACAAATGAAGAGTGTTTTGTCTGCAATAAATCAGGATTTTATAGGTACCTTGACTCACAGTTAATTGTTAGAACACTAGCTTTTTGAAGCAAGGAAATAAGTATTTCTCTTAAATGTTGGAAGGTCTATAACATTCCATTGGAAGTAGATTTCATAAATTTAAATAAATTTAAATATATAAACTCTTCTGCTCAAATATAGTTATGAAGTGACGAGTCTATAGAAAGTTTTGCTGCAGACAACGTACCAAACTAATGAAAAGTTCCATTTGGTCTATATGTATGTATTCTTTGAATGCATATGTAGGCATTTAAAGAATACATTCTTATCAATCCAATTCCCAAAATGACAGCTGCAATACATGCCTTAGTGTACCAACTCGTAATTTCCATGATGTCTTGTCTGAATATTCCTTGTGATCAGTTCCTAATAATAATCTATTATAGGCGGTCCTTGACTTACAGCTATAATTAGGACCAGAATTTCAGTCATTGAGCAAAGTGGTCATTAAGTGAGATGTTCATGTGATCATTTCCCTTAATGACTGCAATCCTGAAGACCAGAGGTGGGTTCTGAATTTTCCTACTGCTGGTTTGCTCAGGATCGTGCTTTGAGCGTGTGCGCAAAGCGCATGAGTGAATGTGCACGCACACAGCAGTCAAAAACTAGCTTCTGCGCATGCAGAGAAGCAACATCCAAGATGGCGGTGCCCAGGGAGCCACCGATAGAACCGACTCCGTGACATCACTGCAGTTACTACCTATTCTATAGAACTGGATAGAACCCACCACTGCTGAAGACCCAAAGTTTGTTTCTGCAACCTGCTGTGTGATTTCCCCTGTCCTCCATTTATGGGAGAGAACTCCTTCTGTGGAGTGCGGATATGAAGCTTGGATCGCGAAAATCTGACTTCCATTCCTCCAGCCTGACAAATAATTTCTCCATGTGTGCACAAAAGCAGGTTTAAAAATGTACTTACCTCCCTATCGGCTCGGAAATGTGCATGCTGAATGTGTGGTGTCACCGTCTGCGCATGCGCAGACAGTTAAAACTGAGCAGAAACGACAGCCGGGCAAGTGAGGGGTAGCTCAAGCAGCCGCCGCTACCAGCTTATTGAGGCACCCACCGTCAGCACTACTACCTCATGCGAGCCGGTGAGAGGTGGCTGAATTACACCCCTGCACAAAGGGGAGGAAATAGCAGCTTTCCTGCTACCTTCCTCATGGACTTTTTGGGGAAGCCATTAGAGAAGACTGCAAATGGTAATGGCAAACAGCTGTAAGTGAGAAGAAGCTGTCAAACTACAAGATCATGATCAGTGAGAGGGTGATAGTGACACATTTCAAGATCATAAAGCACCTCTGACTGCCAAAACTTTAAAGTCATTAAATGACTGGATGAAAGTTGAGGACAACTTGTATTATAAATTTGCATGCCATTTCAATTGTCTTATATGGTTGTTTTTTCGCTATTCAAAACTCCTGTCACTATTCTTGTTGAACAAATTATATTCAGATACAGAGCTTTACTCTTTGTGAAAGCACTCCTTATTGCATTAAGGCAAGTTAAATTTTGGGAACATGGAAATTTGGTAAGGAGCTTGGAGATCTTCTATAATCTGTTCAACAAGAATAGTGACGTAGGGGCTTTGATTCACTGTGCAAGAACTTTTGTGATTTGAAGAATGGGAGGAAATCTGGACTTAAGGAAATAGGAAGTGAAAAAAGCAGGTATGTACAGATAGAGTAGCATGAACTTCAAATCATGTTTAAGTAAACAAATCTGACAAGCAATAAGCTTGTTCAAAAATGCATGTAACACAACTATCCCACCCAAATATAACTTACTTTGCTCTTTTGGCCATTTCATTGCCATCCCATCGTGGACTATAGGGATAGTTTTTCTGGGCTTGAGAATATAGCTCTCCACTATTTGTAAAATGGTAGACAGACTGAAACGTCAATGTTGGCTGATCTCGAGGAAAGTACAGTGGCAAGTCAACTACAAACAAAAAAGAAAAAAATACATTAGTGATTTGTTTTCTTTCTTGATTTCTATCATCTTATATTAACAATATGCATGAAAACTTATATGTTAAAATATTTTAAAATTTGACAGATGCTTAAAGGATGCTCAATTTACAGGCCGTTCAATTAAAAAAAAAAATTCAATCATATTTTTGCCAGATTTGTTGCACAAAAATGAAATGGACAGATCAATTTGAATGTATCAGTTTAGTAGATATTTGTTTAAATTTGAATGTTTTTGAAACACGCTAAGCATACTATATGTAAATAACAAAATATACCACAGATTAAAAGGTAAGTAGACAATCTGATTTGCTGTCTACATATGTAAAAAGACATAGCTGGTGACAAAGATGAGCATAGCATCTTAAAGATGGGAACTGCTGTTTTTTTTTTCTTATGTCAGATGGGCCTTAAGTACTTTATTTTTAGCTTTTGTACATGTCTGCCAAGCATGATATAATATCCCTTCACATTGTTCATATTTCGAAAATATTTCTCAAATGTCTTGGTAGATAATTTCTCCAGACTACAGTGCTACTTTCTGAGAGATAAATAAATCCAGCCCTTCCCAGTCATTGTGTCTCTATACTTCAACCACAATGGGCTATTCAGCCATAGTTCTTACTCATTCTGCTTGCATATTCAGTTTCTTTACGGGGCTACAAGGTTATCTTCATCATTTTATTGCATGTGGCAGGTATTTATTATTATTACTTTTTGCAGGTGTTCCTGGCACAGGTTATGTTAATAAAACATTCTGAGTTAATTTAGAATGCTGGTGCATAACATTAAGGTTTACATAATTATCATTACTGTATTCAGTTATGATAGATAAGGCTTTTTTGAAATAAGGGAGACAAACTATTTTGTTCAGATTTGAATGAATTTTCCCAATAAATCCTTGATGTGAACTGAAAAAAACATATTAAAAAAAAAATTATAGATTAATTTCTGAATTCACTGTTGTAATACCCACAGTCTGAATATGTTAACATGATGACAACCTATAATCATCTTCTATTCAGTGAAAAAAAATATTTTATAAGGCCTTAGGTAGTTTTTTTTTTACATTTGGGTTGCCCGTGAGACATCTGTTCCAGTGTAACACTGCAAATAATGAAAGGAGAGGGCAAAAAGAGAAGATAAATAATATATAAAAATTCAGACCCAAAATTTATAATGGGAACTCAAGAGCTCCAACATTAAGAAATTTATTGGCAAATATAGTTGTCACAAATCTTTTCACGTGTTCTGATAGACATTTTGCATTTTATCTTTATCTTTTATCTATGCCAGCATCTACTTTCCATAAATGTGACTATGTTTTCCTTTCAAGTTCAGGATTATAGCATGCTATGCAAGGAAGTTATTACCATATATCTCAGGAATGTAATTTGAACTCAAAAACATATTCCTATAATGTGACTTGATAAATTTATCCAGTAACCATGTATATACAATAAATATTTTGTTGGTCTATGTGCACATAAAACCATGGAAAATATATCCTTTCTTTTGAGACTTGATAAATAAATTCTACTACTAATTTATATTTGGGAATTTAAGAATCAAATTCTAATAGGGATGGAATTAGCTGATATAATATTTAAATTTCTAATTAAACAAATGAAGGGTAAATGCACTTGGTTAAGCACAAAATACATCTGGTTAAGCACAAAATTACATGGCTGAAATTGTTTAAAGAAGGAAAAGCGCACACACACAAAGAAAGTGCAATAGTAAGCTACTTGGGAATTAGAATAAAGTGTCCTGAAATAGATTTCCTGATGGCACATTAAGTTCCAGCTTGAAAAGAAATAAGATCATAATTCCAAGAAATAAAGGGGATAAAATACAAAATCAGCACAGAAAAGTTTAAAATTTGAACTCTTTAATACTTACTGGTCATTTTGAAATATAGCACCATCAGAGGTGTGTTCTGAATTTTCCTACTGCTCGTTCACTCAGGGACGTGCCTCGAGTGAGCGTGCACGGGCGTGCATGGCAGTCAAAAACTAGCTTTTGCGCATGCACAGAAGCAAAATCCAAGGCGGCGGCACTCATAGAGCCACCAACAGAACTGGCTCCGTTATGTCACCGCGGACTTACTACCTACTCTATAGAACCAGATAGAACCAGTAGGAACCCACCTCTGAGCACCATGCATATAAATAAAATAAAAGTCTAAGAATGCTCTAAACCAATACATAAATAATACATTTTTGCATATCTGTAACTATTTTAAAAAATAATTTAAAATAAATCCCATTTGCAGTTTCATCATTTTACAATATCCTAATCCAAAGTTGCTTCTCCTTGAAATGAGCAGATATTGCTAGAGTTCAGTTAGATCACGGGTGTCAAACTTGTGTCGTCACGGTGGTGTCACGTGAAGTATCATGACTTTTCTCCCCTTGGCTAAACCAGGAGTGGGCATGGCCAGTGCGCGATGCATCCGGCCCGCAGACCGCGAGTTTGACAGCCCTGAGTTAGATGAATGTATACAATGTGTATATGTAGCAGAAAAGATTTTTAATCATGAGGATCAATTACTGGAGCTATATGGGCCAGAGATATATCAGGAAGGCATTGCTTAGGTTTTAATCCCTTAGTGTAATATAAAACAATAAAATTTTATTCCATCTGACACTGTTAGATGATAGGTTGTACCTCTGGAGAAGTTACAAGACTTGGAATTTCCCTTGTGTTAGCATCCACCATAACATCATCATGGAAATTATCAAACTGTCTCTGCTAGGGGCAGAAATGACAACTAAAAATTTAGATTAAAATACCTACTGTTTCATTCTTGGCTAATGAACGGCATAATGATGCCATTATCTAAAGTGATTTATCATTTAGCAATGTGCTTTTTTAACATTCTTTGAAAGTCTAAAAAGCAAATCTAAAAGATCTGTTCTGCTCTGTGGGATCAACACAACCTCCTAAAACCTGGTTATATTTTGAGATTAGGACTTACGGTACTTTGTTATTTGCTCTTTGTAATTAAAGTTCATAATTTATTTTACGTGTTTTCTTTTTAATTATTTTTCTAATACACTGTATGTTTCTTAAAAGGCAGCTGAATAACTACATACAACTCATATAAAACAGTGAAATACGATAATAAAACTTCAGTAAAGGCGAGTTAATATCTGTGGTATTAGTTTTATTAATTTTTTTTACTGACGAATCTCCTTTTTCTTGATTTTTAAGTATCTGACCAACTGAAATAGGTATTAATAGCATGTTTTAAAAACTTTTGTTCAAAAAGTCAAAAGCTTTCTTTTAAAAGCTTTGTTTTTTAAAAGCTGTAAGTACATAACATTGAAGTCAAGTTTAAAAGCACAATAGAGACAAGACTGTTAATTCATAGAAGCTTTCATTTGCTATGATTAGCCTTTGAGCAGTTGTGGTAATTTTCTCCATAGAGGAACAATTTCAAAGACAAAGGAACTGGGAAGAAATTCTTCCAGTTAACAGGACATTGTAAGAATTCAATTATGGGTAGGTATGGATAGTTGAGTGGACACAACTCGTTTATTTCTTCCCTACTACCCCACCCCCACAACACACCCACTCTCAGGAGTGTCTACAAGATATGATAAAAATAGATAAAGATCATGTCAGTAAGGTTCTACATTTAGGCAAGAAAAATAAAAATGCACAGATACAGTATATGTGGTACCTTGCTCAACAGTAGTAACTGTGAGAGGGATCTTGGAGTCCTAGTGGGCAACCATTTAAATATGAGCCAGCAGTGTGCAGCAGCTGCCAAAAAAGCCAACACAGTTCTAGGCTGCATAAACAGAG
>JANHFT010002538.1:55735-71965 GCA_032467955.1 Pseudoxenodon macrops
TTTGTCTGAAGTGGTGTAGGATTTCCTGCCTAGGCAGGGAGTTGGACTAGAAGACCTCCAAGGTCCCTTCCAACTCTGTTATTCTATCCTATTTTATCCTATTCTAAGATGTTGCCATAACCGTGTAAAAGAAACACTAGATTTATTTATTTTTGGGTATGTTGTATGTACAATTAATATAAGAAACAGGAACAGTACAGCTATGTTGACTGTACCAACCCATGAACATCCCTGTATATTCTATAACGTTTCTGCTAACTTGCCCCTTGCACTTGGCATCTCTACCACCTTTTCTGAGGACTTCACTTCTCCTGACTTTAAACCAAGGATGACTGTTTCTCTTCTTAGTCCCAAACAATTTCTTTCAGTTTTTTCTCTTGATTCATTAATTAAAACGTACGTAAAATATGCCCAGTATTTATTTCAAATATTTGCCAGAAATCTGTGGTTGCTGGAATTCAGCATGTTATAAATATGACCATTAAATATATAAATGAATAAATAACTTATTTTTATACAAGCATCTCATACATACTCATACATACCATCTTTAATTTTATATATCCACACAGACATATATACACAAACACAGCTTCCCATTTATTCTAACAGTATAGGCTGTGTTACAGTACTAGATCACTGAGTGCTTAATAGCTGAGTGCTTAATAGCTGACTGAATTTGGATCTCTTGTAAACATCATTATTAAAATTTATCAAGCTTTATGAAGTTACATAAGCAAAAAAAAAAAACAGCAGGTCCCTCCCAAAATTTCAAAACAAGGAGGAGCAGAGGAAAGAAATTCAAAATAGAGAGGTTTATGTAAAAAAAAAAAAAGGCAGCTTTTGTTTCAGGCACCTATGTATTGAGTGAGTTCAGCAAAGGTTAAGAAGAGACAAAGATGAGAACAGTATCTGTATAGGAATTTTGCGTAGCAAAGACAAAGTTATTAAATAGAGAGAATGCTTCAGCAGTACATGTCAGAGTGTGACAGACGGATATGATATGAAACAATGACAGAAAAATAAGAATGGGTTCAGGTTTAGAGATAAAAGCAAAGCATTTGTGAAAGACATAAAAAGCGCTAAATAACCAGAACAACTTTAAGGAAAACATATTTTGAGTTGAACTGAGTGAATAACTTTAGACAAAAGAAATAGAGTTAAATTGAGGGGATTGAGAAAAAAAAAAAGTTCTGATCAAACATGCTGAGACCTGCATGAAAAAGTACTTTGATCGTTTATATAATCCTTCCATGCAGAATGCACATGAAAATGGGACTGTTGAAATAATCTGCAAATTTTATTAATCTGATAAGATTAAAAACACTGCTTCAGCAATTCTCTCCAAAACTGGAAGTACTATTTCCAAACTCATATTGACTCATAGGTATTTCTGCAGACAACAGATGAGTGACTCACATCTGTAAATTCCTGGAAGTACCAATAGACCCTTTGCTTAGTCATCTATTAAGGGATGCTCAATTTGTAAGCTTTGCAAGCCGTGATAAAGGAATCTATCTACATATCGGCTGGAAAAAATATATTCCAAATAACCCAAATCTAAACTCTAAAAATAACCTCACATTATGTGAGTCACCTCACTAACAGGTTTACACAAGTCCTGTGCCGAACCGTGATATCTCATCAGAAAAACTTAATTTTATTGCAATTCTAAGAACATAAAGGAAAAAGACAGGTTTTAAGGAATAGAAATGTTTTTCTGGGAGTATTTTCTGCAAATCTATTACACTTAACATTTCTTAACAGTTAATTTTAGGACCCATTTTTCTTCTACATTAAACCTTCCAATTGCTACAAAGGTTAGACATAGATTATATATAAACAGTGGTCTCTGCTGGTAACCATGAACTACAAAATGAATACTGTATATCATTAAAAAATTCATGCATTCTACTATGGAAATAGCAAAGATTGACAATATTGTAGGAATTGATTAAAATTTCATGTTGATTTCATTTGTGATAAAAATAATTCTTACTTAAAAAAAATACTACTAGAAAATGTTAAAAGCATTTTCAGTTAGGCAGTTATCAGGAAGGGAAAGGAAGGAGAGGGGAAATATAATAATTGCTTCACACAGAGAGGAAGCCACATCTGTTCTAACAAATTCAGTATCTATTATCTGAAATGTCCAACTCATTTTAAAGCAGTTATACCAGTCAAAGAAATACTAATTCCAAGAGAAGCCATGCCAAAGATAAGTATTCTGGTCTATCCTTCCTTTATTAGTCTAGGATCTTCAGTGGCAAGGAAATCTACTCTTGTCTTCTTGTTAGACCAGCAAATTAAGCCAAACTGTAAGATATACAGTTTAGAATATAGTTTAGAAATACAAAATATAAATAAACATATCCTAACTATGCACAAGGTCAAGGTCAAAAGCCTACAAAAGATCCTACTAAATTTCATTAATAAACTATTATATTCCATCCAGCTATTTTTTGAGCAATATCAAACAATCACTTTTGGGTTTAGAATGACAGGACATCAGAGTCACAATACACAAAAATCATAATTATAAAACTGACAGTGTTTTATAATGCTTATAGCTGCATGGTTTAGGTATGTCCAATGGGCAATATACAGAGATGCTGCTTGAAACTAATCCAGATTATTTTATAAAAGTAGCTATATGTATATTATAAAAAGAAAAGTAAACTTGGTGGCACCTTGTTAACTACTAAAAGAAATGAAGGAGGAAACAAAGCGTGTCTGGTATGTTATTAATGGTCTATCTGTGTTGCTTTCTATTACAATAACTGCACAGTATTCATATTCTCTCTTATTTACAATCTGGAATTGTCTTCCATTTTTATAAATCTCACTCTCTTAAATTAAGATTACATTTATTCAAGGAAAATATATAAAATGATAAAAGAGAACCAGTTTTACTTTCCCTTCAATTTTTTGACTAAGTGCTTGTCATTAGTTTACTCATTCACTAAGTAATTATTCCAATAATAGAGAATATATTTGTAGCTCTGGGTTAAGCTATGGAGTCCTTCGTGTTTTCCACTAAAGACTGAAACATCTCAAATAATCAAGTTCAGAGAGCACCAAGGACTCCACTAAATAATCAGTTATGGTATAGGAAAAAATATTTCTAACAGCAAAAACGGAGCCTAGGAGGGTCACATGTGGCTGTCCTGAGTTCCCTTTTTGCTGGCAGAAGGTTGCAGGAGGCTGTCGCAACCAAAAACTTAGCTCGGGAGTCCCTTTTCTCTGGCAGAGTGCTCAGGTCATCATAGCTGCCCCCGACACGAGTGATGTTGATTTGGCAATGCTCACCCTGCCATGCCCCCCCCCCCGAGGTCAAGCACAACCCTGATGCTTCCCTCAATGAAATTGATACCCCTGTCATACACTGAATGTAAATATGATTTATTAAAACAACATGAGCTATCTTGGTAACCAAATGCAAGTTGTTTCATACTCTCTTTTTCTAATTTGGTTTATTTTGTACTTCAGAATCTAGCCTACTAGATCTGGCATTTCTTGATGGTCTTCTATCCAACTATTAATCAGGCCCAACTTTGCCAAGTTAAATGTTGGATAAATTATTTTTGTTTATATTTCACATTAACTCTGAAGACTTGTAACAAAAGAGTTACCCAGATCCAAATGAACTAATATCTATGCAATATTTACATGTAAAGTATATATTATATTCTGAGGCATGGCTATTAATTTGCTTTTGTATATATGATTTTACATATAAACTCCAAAAGCAGATGAATCATGATTTACAATAAATACACTAAACTAAATTAAATTTACAATATTTTGTTCAACTCATAGATCAAATATATTTCAAAAAGAACTGAAAACATTCTTCTAGTATTTAAATTGTACTTCCAAAATTATTTTCTTCTACTTTTATAAATAGTGATTAGTACTTAAGATCCTACATACAGTATTACCTTGAAACAGAATTTATACTTATTTAATAGAGGTTTGAAAAAAAACCACTAATATTCATTTGGTATAGAAGGCTTTCATTCCAATATTGTGGCATTATTGTCTTTGCTACCATTAGATGTACTCAAAACATGTTTCTACAGTTGCCATTCAAATGTGAAACCACAAAAACGAGAAGAAATGTGCTTGTTATTACTGCAACTTTCTTGCATAGCATATTACAGCAGGGCTACATATTTCAAAGTATGACTATTACATATAGAGGCAATTACTCATCAAACCACAATACTGTAAGATCTGTCTATAATATTTGTTCCTATATTTTAATTTATTATGACTGCATACCTAATAAGAATTTGGGAGTAAGCCCTGTTGCAATAAGTAATACAACAAGGAACAACTTGACCAGTTGCTGAGGTGAGAAACAAAGGGAGACAAATGTACTCTTCTTTGTATGAAATTTGAGAACGTTTTTTAATCCAGGAGTATTTTCTGTGTAAATAAAAGAAAGGCAGAATTCATTTAGACGTAATTATAACTATACAGAAAAGGAATAAGTAAGTTGTGAGGAACCTGTGGCTATACTAGATAAAAGCAGGCTATAGGCTATCTTGGCCTATGTATTTTGCTTCTCACATTTGAGATGTTTACCAGCAAAACTGAAACATAATCTCTTTTTATCAATGTTGTCCTGCAACTGTTGTGTGTGTGCCTCTAAGTCAGTTTTGACTCATGGTGATTGTCTGGATTAGGATCTGCAGTTTTCCTGGCAAGATTTCAGAGGTGGTTTGTCATTGCCTCTTCGCTAAGAGTAAGAGAGAGAGAGACTGGACCAAATTCACCCAATTGACTTTGTACCTAAGGTACGTTTTTCTCCTGGTTCCTATCCTGCTTCCCCCCACCCCCAACCCTCCGTGTATGACTTTATACATAAATTAATTTTATTTACCTTTTGGCTGACTGATCACCCTACCAACAGTTGGCCTTACTATTTATTTTTGCCCTTTGGTTCACAAATTCTAAACTACCTCTTTTCTATAAGAACAAGCTGGTGAGGACAGGAAAGACAGAAATGTTATATAAACAGGGAAGAGCTCTAATTTCCTCTCCTATTCCAGTTTCCCAGCCTTTTTGCTCCACAGGTCACATATTGCTGACTTTTACCAGTCCCACCCATCAGAATAAATGCTGAGGAACACTGAGAACTCTTCTTTAGTAGGATGAACTTCAGGTCAGATTCCACATCTCTGGATTAAGTTAAAAATTCGACTTCCTTTCAGCTGAGAGAAGTCAAAAGGACATACACCTTTAATGAAAGGTTAATGGGAAACCTCTCCTATTATAATAAATACTATCTATTTTATAGAATTTTGAGGCAGATGGGAGCAATGTAACATTTTTCTATGTGTGTGAAAATCACACTGTGAAAGAAAACCGCCACTGAAACCTTAAAAACTGGAGATATATGTATTAATGTTTCCTATCAGGAGATAAGAACCATAAAATAATTAAGTATTTAAGATGCTAATTACATGGTTAGTTTTCCCCACTTCTCTCTCACTTTTGAAACTTCCAACTGTAGTCTTTACAAGTGATAAAAGTTGCTCCAGCTCTTTTGTATCATTTACTTTAGTTACTTTCTATGAAAAACCTTAAGACAAATTGGACTGATATGCTGTACTTGGACAGATTGAAAAAGAAATACAGGTAGTCTTCGATTTATGACCACAAAATTAAGCCCAAAAGTTTTGTTGCTCAGTTAGACATTTGTTAAGTGAAATTTTGTTCCATTTTAGGATGTTTCTTTCTTCTTAAGTGTTAAGTGAATCACTGCATGATTGTTAAGTGAATCTGGCTTCCTCATGGACTTTGCTTGTCAGAAGGTCTCCAAAAGTGATCACATGACTCCGGGACATTGCAACCATCATAAATATGAGTCATGGGGATGCTGCAAGCGTTTTAAGCGTGAAAAACTGTTGTAAGTCACTTTTTTCAGACCCTATGGACTCATACCTTGTTGGCCATCCCCAGAGCCTACCCCACTGGCAGCAGCCACTCCATTACAACTATACCAGCTATCCGTGAAAACCTCCCCGCCATGCCCCTCCTGGCAGCAGCCACTTACTGTTGTTCTGCTTGCAAGGCGTCTGGAACTTGCAATTTCCTGCTGGCTTCCCCAGTAACTTTGGTTTTTGGAAGCTGGCAGGAAGATGTGAGAAGGTACCTCTTAACAATGGCAATGGGGTCTGCAGGAATTGCTGTCAATAAGCGATGCAGTCACAGGATGTTGCACTTTATGACTGCATTACTTAGTGATGGGAATTGTGGTCCCAATTACTGTCATTAACAGAGAACTTAATGGGAAACCTCTCCTATTATAATATGCCAGTAGAAGTATAGAACTTTTACATTTGAAGGGGGGGAAAAATCTTTACAATTTTGTATATGTGGGGCAGCGAATGAGGTTGGGCCCCAGTAAAATGGTATGGTAGAGAGGTTTACTCCAGGCACCATGAATTTATATTGTGATGTGCGGTCTTTTTTGCTCTTGTTATTATCTTGTGAGACATCCATTGTTGTTCTTGTAAACATAAATTATATTTTAAATATGTAACGATAATATTGAAAACTATAATTAGTTATACATACATTTTAAACATGTATTAAAAGCCATTTGGTGTTCCTTTTATTAATGGATTTCATGGCATATTGAGGCTTTTAATATAATTTAAAACATAATGTAAATCTATATCCCTAGTTATTTTGGACATATAACAAAATGTGTCAAAGGAACCCATTAAATGAAATAATCATATAATGCTCAATATATAATAGAAAATATATTAAATTTGGATCCGCAGAAATGAATGTGGGTCATGAGCTCAAAGAACATCCCCATAGAAAAATGCAATCGTACATTGCTTACAAACTTTGGAAGGCCTAATTTGATTATCATATAATTGTTAACTCTTGTGAATACCCAGTTTGACTTTTCACTGAAGACAAATGAACCAATTCTATTGAATTCTATTTGTTAGAGATACAGGCCTCTCTGTTGTCCAAAGAAATTTAAGAGTATCGCCTCTTCCTACAGAGAAGGATCAGCTTACGAAGTTAATTCTTGTTATCAGAGTTAAAAAAGAAAAAGTCTTCTGTCCCCAAACTCAACCATGTTGCTGTTTCTGCATGCTTCCTACACTCTTCTATAATTTGGGCACAGAGCAGAGGTGGGTTCCTGCTGGTTTGGGCTGATTCGTAGTGGGAATTTCCACCTGCTCGCCGAACTGGCAGCGACGACCGGCTGGACATTCCCCCGAACTGGTCCTCCTGGTGGAAAATTGGCTGAAAAATAATGCTCTGCGCATGCGCAAAGCTTTCTGTGTATGCACAGAGGATTTTCACCTGGAAGTGATGAGCGCACGCAGATGCGCACTTCCGGCGCGACTCCAAACCGGTAGGAAAGGTAAGTAGAACCCACCCCGGCACAGAGTTACAGACAACTAGCAGAAACTGTCAGAATTTGGTAATTGCAGCCTACTGAGATACCTACTGCTGTTCTCTTCCTTAAGACTTCTCTTCCTTTTTTGACCCCAAACATGAAAAAGCAACTGCAGCTAATATAATGACTCATTAAGACCAAGCAAGAAATAAGAAAAGCTTGCTATTAAATGTAGCTATAGTAGTAACACCTTCACCATTTCGAAACAGGGTGTATAACCAGACTGTAATTGTATTCCATCTGATCTTTTGCTAGAAATATTGCAATTTTGCTACACATCATATGGATATTTAGTTTTAATGACTTTAATTTCATCTTCTTTGAAGTTTCAAGGCCTTTCCCCTAGTTCCCCTTTCTTTCTGCTGTACTAGTTTCTATGGCAACTTTTCTTAACCATGATTATACTGCCATACGTATAACTTTCACTACAGAGACTAATTATGCCATGATGAACCCTTAAAAAAACTGCATTAAACTTCTAAAGGATGAGCAGAATCAGTTATGAAATTTGCATTTGTGAAGACTTCAATAGAATACAGAGTCTACAGGTGGGAAATGGGATACTGGTGTTGGTATGCTACAAATATATGAAGCTACAATTGAAGAAAAAAAATATTTTAAGGTTCCTTCCACTAAAAACAGCTGTAGAAAAATAATTGCTAACAAGGAAGTAAGTCTACTCCAGAATTTATCTGTTTGTATACCATGTTTCTCCGAAAATAATATTTTCTTTTGGGCTTGAAAATAAGAACTTGGGCTTATTTTCGGGGAGTTGTTGTTTTTTAAGTGCAGAAGGCGGTGAGTCAACGGGAGTGGGAGCGCTAGATGATTGATAGATAGATAGATAGATAGATAGATAGATAGATAGATAGATAGATAGATAGATAGATAGATAGATAGATAGATAGGCAGGCAGAATTTATGTGCGTGTGTGAGACTATATGCAGATTTTCTCTGTGCTTAAATTTGTAACAAGATGTTTTTTTTTATAATGCATCTATTGGGTAGGTTTGTATCTATTTATAATGTATCTATTGGGGTTGTACACTCTTTTCAGAATGTGTAGGGAAGATCATTCAGAAAAGCACACCAAACAAACTGAAATAGAGCCCCACCCCCCAAAAAAGAGAGTTCTTGGAACTTCACATTGTACATGACTAAAACAGTCCAAAACACTCTCAGAAGCATAGATTGTAATAACTATTCTATTTATAGTACAACACAAATGGGTTTGGCTCTTCAAAGAAGCTGAGATTTGAGGAAGAATGCTTGTGAAAATCAGCTTTATACTGAAAGTCATATATTCATATATTGTACCACTGCCCTGCATATGAACTCTTGCAGATTCTGCTGAAATCAAGATAGTCATCAAATAATAAATAAAGATATTCATCAAATAATCAAAAAGTGAACCAAGCATAATTTGTGAAATCTGTATTTGTCACTTAGTCCAAAGTTTTGTCACTTAGTCCAAAGGTTTTATACCAATGTAAAGTAACAATAACAATGTGCGGCAAAGTATTTTTGCCAGCAGTTATACAGTTATACTGATGCTTTCCCATTAAATTAAATGTTTGCATTAACATTCAGAGATTTATCAGAAATTCTTGAATCAGTGACATTTATACCATTTTTTTTCTCAACTAGAACATTACTTTGAAAATTATTGTTAGGTTAATAATTGACACATAGTTCACAGCGGAATGGATAAAACAGTATGATATTACATAAAATTACCACATTCCATTACCACATTCATTACAAAGAACATGTATGGCTTATGTTAATTCATAATTAAATTTAAATCAGATTAACAGCTAGAAGAAATGTAAGAAATGCGTCCTGATAAAATAAACCCTTTTGAAAGAATATTTTTATTACTAGAGCCCATCATAAAACTATTTTACAACTGTCAACAATAATTGACTAAAAAATATTTTTTTCTCCATCATACAAAACATTCAAGCTATCCAGAGAGAACTGCAATAAGTCTTTAATTTTTAAGGTACCATAAGCAGGGAATTACACCAAACTGTTAACAAATATGGACTGAATGCTAATGAACTTGAAAAACAGCCAAATATTTTTGTATGATTGGCTCAGGCCATATGCCCTAGAATAACATTCTTTCGAAGAGACTAGCTGGTATTCAGAGACCACTATCAATTAACAGAAACTGGTCACGTAGGGTGATTCCAACTGTCCTCCAGTCTTTGAAAAATCTGCTGAGAATTATTGCAGGGTGTTTTACATCAGATTTCTGGTATTTAAGCAGAAAGGAAGCTATGCAAATCCAATATTTTGGATTTTATAACTCAATTTTTTTACTTTGTAATAATCAATTTCAGATACATATCTTTTATCTGCAAATTAAAAATTAAGCAACTAACATACAAATATGAACAGTTTTAAAAGAGAAATGATTCCTCAGCACATTGTTTATTTTTCTACATTTTAACTACTCATTTTTTAACTACTCAAAGAGATTATTTAACTATTTATAGTTAATATTCTATCATCTGATGGAGTTCAGATAGACATTGATTTTGCATTAAAAAAACATATCTGAACAATGTATCTTTTGTTCATGTGTTTTCATGTTACACTTTTGTGCTTTTTCTAACAAGAAAAAATAGAGAAAATTAATATTATCTTCTGATTCTACTTCACATGTGATTAAATGTTTAGAATTACAAGTCTATTAGAAATGAAGGATAAGATCAACTCAAATTGCAAAAAAATGAATTATCATATTTTTCACACTATAAGACGCACTTCCCTCCCCCAAAAGTGGGTCGAAATGCCTGTGTGTCTTATAGAGCGACTATTGCGGTGGGGCTGTCATCGCTGCCTCCGTTCACCGCCACCAGGAAACACTGGAGCCTTTGCTGCCAAGCAGCTGATTGACAGTTGGATCGGCCTCCTGCCACCGCTGCCGCCACCAATCACCACTGTAAAATGGCTGAGAGTCCCTTACTCTATACTCTTTATGTGCATGACTGCATTCCCACTCATACTAGTAATACTATTACTAAATTTGCAGATGATACAACAGTGGTGGGACTCATCTCTGGGAGGGGGGATGGGTCTGCCCATTGAGATGAGATGGACTGGCTGCTTTCGTGGTGTGGAGACAATAACTTGGTCCTTAACACCAATAAGACCAAGGAGCTTATAGTGGACTTTAGAAGGAATAGATCAGACATTCATCCCTTGCTTATCAATGAAGACCGAGTGGAGCAAGTGGCCAGTTTTAAGTTCTGGGTGTTATCATAAAAGAGGAACTGACCTGGGGCAGCATTGGTCAAAAGGGCCCAGCAGAGATTATACAACCTGAGACTTCTCAAGAAACCAACTGAATTAAAAACTGCTGGTCACCTTCTACCGCTGCATCATAGAGAGTATTTTAACTTACTGCATCTGTGTATGGTTTGCCAATTGCACAGTGGCAGATAGGACAGCATTCCAGAGGGTCGATATCATTGCCCAGAGAATCATTGATTGTTGTCTCCCCTCTTTGGAAGAGCTTTATAGCTCTCTCTGCCTTAAGAAAATTCAAAACATTCTTAAAGATCCATCTCATCCTGGGCACTCTTTTTTGAACTATTACCATCTGGCAGACAGTATAGGATAATAAAAACAAGGGCAAATAGGCTGAAAAACAGCTTCTATCCCAGGACAGTAACTCTATTTAATTCTACAGTTTAGTGCAATATTAATGCAATATCGGTTTTCAATTCAATTGTCTAGTAAGAATGTCTGTTTGTGTTTTATTTTTATAATTATAATGTACACGGAAGATGGCAATTTATTTTGTTGTATGAGGTGCAATGACAATAAAGTAAACTAAACTAAACCGTGTTAATTTTTGTTTACAATTTCAGGCAGTTAGATATTTGTACCCAAAGGAAAATAACTACTCACTGTGAACAAGGAAGCAAAAATCCTTCCACATCAGCAACAAAGTGAGTTTTGTGAAACCCTCAGCATCGTACTCTACCACTCCACTATTAAAAAATATATATTAATGAAAAATATAATTAGAACCACAAAGCAAAATTAGGCAGAAGGCTTGTCCCTTCCTATTGGCATGCATAAATTCATGAATAGGGCAGAAGGGACTGTTTTCCTCTCAAGTCAGGCACAAACAATATTGACTAATTGCTCTGTTGTGGCCACTATCACTTACTGTGTGCAGCTACCATTACCTTCTTGTTTTCCTAGTTCTTATTTAGACCCCATTATACCCAATGAACTTTCTTTCTGGCAGTTTCAGTTTTTAAGCAGCAAATGGGATTAGAATTTACTACAGTACTTATATTTTGCCTTCTGTTAGTATGTACTGAACAAAAGCTGAAATAAAGGTGCAAACATGCATACACTTTTAAAGGCAGAATTAAAAATGTTGCAACTACATGTTGCAACTAGAACAATTAGAAATAACAGCAGAATTAAAATGGCAAAAATAGGAAAAATTCTGGAAGGTTCTGGAGAAAATGGATTATCTCTAGATCTTTTTCAATGTCGGTTCAGGTTTCTGCATGGCACTGATCCACATCTAACACACTTGTAGGTGACCTCTGGCAGGACTTGGAAGGGAAACTGTTGTTGAAAATTAATTAGCTAGTTAGGTGCTAGTTAACTAAATGGGCAAAAATCTGCTATCTTGATCCATATTCTCATCTTGCTGATCCTGTCCATCCATGGTATTCATTATCTCCCCATTTTTCTATTTCAGTCAACATAGCTTTTCTAATACATCCACCCATTTAGTATGTCCAAAGTATGTGAGTTTCTGCTTGCTGATTATTGCCTCAAGGGAGTTGTCAGTTTTTATTTCATCCAAGAACCTGACCAATTCTGCCATCAGTCCATGGTTCTCTTAGAAACCAGCTGTACATTAACACTGGAAAATCATTGTTATAACTATTCTGATCTTCGTTCCCTTGGAAATAGTCTTTTTCTTCCTGATTTTGTTTAGGATTAATCTTTCAATTTCTTCTGCAACATACTGTCCATCTTCCATCTATTCTTGAATCCAAATGTCATAATTACCTAGCATCTTTTTCACCTACAATTTCACTAATTATACTGTTGAGACTTTCTTTGTCTTCCTAATATTTAGCATTAAACTAGAATTTTGACTACCTCTATTTTCAACTAACAAAGGGTGCCATCTGTATTATTCATGTTTTTGTTGTTAATAATTTCCCCTTCTTTTGGCTCTTTTCTCACCAACTCTTCAGAGATGATCTTGAAGTGAGAAAGAAGAAATGCTAAAAATCTTTCCTTCTATAGTATGCCATAATTTATCCATTAGTGTATAATAAATACAAATATTATATAACTACAGTAATATAACCCAGGACTACCAAGTTTAAATATGCATATTTAGGAAAACTCCAAGAGGCAAAAATATTTTTAGTAAATATGAGTAAGAATAGACAGAAATCTAGTGCTTATAGTTATATTCCACATATATACGTACGTTCCAAAATGACTAAGAAATGCTGCAATATATTCCCTTCTCTTATGGTAACCTTGGATAACATATTGAACCTATAAAAGAAAAGAAGAAATTAGTGCAATTATGATAAAACTAAATTACAATACAGAGTATTAATTTGGGAGAGTTTTTGCTTTACTTATAATATAACTTATACATTATGTATAGTGAAATTGGAACTATAGCTCTAGAAAAATATTTTTACATTCATCAGCAACAAGAAGTTGGTGTAGTAAACATATATAATTACACATATTTTATATTTTAAGGATTAACATATTGATTAAACCTTATAATAATATTAAATTCTGCTATTTTACATAATGGCAATATATTATCCATCTGGAATTTCATACAATATTTCATAAGTATTTTGAAGAAGCCTATGGTTTCTAAGCATTTTGTTTCATATCAAAAAGCAATTTTGTGTATTTCACACCTCTGAAATTTCCTGGGCCAACGTTTAACTGTTGCAGTTACAACATGTCTATCATGTTTTATCAGTTCATAATTTCTACACAATATTCTTATTTTTTTATCACACATTACATAGTTGTCTGCCTACTAATTGGAGCTCTAAACAGGGAACCATTTTTTGTAGTTTAAAAACAGATCTGTGTACTTGCAAATTAAAAAAACAACAACTAGCCAATAAGAGCTATAACAAAAACAACTAAAGATAGATTCCGGTATAATTATAGAAATGCATGTGGAAGTACATTTCATAAATTCATAATTTATAAGAGTCTTTTAAGCAAGAGCAATTTAAAAAAGAATAAAGGAGACTTCCAACTATTTCAAAATCAGATTGATGAAAACTCTGATGCAGGTTGTACAGCTGAAACTAAGAAGGCTGTGTATGATTTTTTCAAGTACTCCTGGATCACCTCAAAGTGATCTTCCATTAGGCAACTTTACTTTTGGTTTTGAAATTTATGACAGAACTAACCTCAAATCATAGGGTTTACCAATTTATGAAGAATAACTTATTTTTCCCTAGTCTAGAGCCCTTGTATTGGAATATCTTGGTAAAAAGTTTGCCTATTCTGGATATTACCTTGTTGGTTAGCAGTTGGCATACTTGGGGAACATAATCAATGAGGCAGCCTCCACCTGGAAAAGCAGGAATGTGAAGAGCAGAAGATCCACCAAGAGCACTGGAAAAATAAGTCCATCAAGTAACATCAGATACGGCTTTGTGATTCTTTCAAAGGCATACATTTTCCATATAAGACATAACATATCCTTATATTCAGATATGTTACATGTAAAAAAAACATATCACATTATATATATAGTCTATTACATCAAAGCAAAAATTTAGTATTAGACTACTGTTTCAATATTTTAGTTAGATACAGAAACCAGACCTACATCTATACTGAGTGATGAAGAAAAGCCACTGAATCCAAGGGATCTTATCACATATTAAAAATCTATAACGTGCATGTATTTGAAACCAGGATGAACACATTTATTGACCTTTTTGTCTTTTATAAACAGAAGGAGATTAAGATCCAAAATATTTCTTTACCATTTTTTAACGCCAGTTTATACTAAGTTTTGATTGGTCCCTGAGATTGGCTGTTGGCTTGCAGCCATTTAATTACCCAACTAGATAACATCATCATATCAATATCTTCACAAGAATATAATTTTTATTACTGATGATAGTAATAATAATAATATAAATTTAATGTGTAATATATTAATATCTGTAACAATACCACTAAAATGATCAAATATCAGCATCTGTCTATCTCAGGTCCTTGAGAAGGACTCAATAGGTGGACAAAAATGCCAAATTCAATGTGAATATCTGCCTAACTGTGCGATGAATCATAAACAATACTACAATTAATAATGGTTTTTCTTGATGTCCAATACTGTTTTTTCCAACTGTTCATTTTAAATGGCTTCTTTTCATTGTATCATTCTAAGCAAAGCCATCATACACCGAACATCTTATTCTTGTTTTTAGAATAGACTTCTAGCACATTGGCAATCTAAGCAGTCAAAGTAACAGGCTAAATAGGGTAAGTGGAGACAGCTAGACTTTTCTCACTATAACAATAAATAATCTGGAGCCACAGTTTTTTTTCAATCAACTATGCTAACTGAATAATTTATGAAGAAGAAAATATAAACATCTTTCAAAATAACATCTGAGCATATTTTGCTCCTTATTTATGCAGTTCTCACACTGGCTTTATTTTCATGTTGAAAAAGCAACTTAAAGCAACTTAAAATAAGATTTTTCTGGACTTCTGGGAAGAAATGAAGAACTGAAGATGGCAATGCCAAAAGCAGAGCTGACAATCTTAGTCGAGCGAAGCACTGGCAAGCAGTACTGCTCTTTGTAATTCCTCTCTAGACAAGACGAGGACTTGAGATCACTCACAAGTGCTCCAGAAAACAGCTCCTCACAAGAGCAACATAGCAGTCTCAGGCAGATTAAGAGTTCTAGAAAACGAGGGAAAGCCATATTTGCTTAAAATGCAGATGGCACCTTTATGGACACTGGGTTTGCATACTTCCTTTTCTAATCAATATGATACAGGTAATTTTAACTGGTTCTTGCAATTAAACATGAGAACATATCACATTTAAATAAAATATTAAAAATACACACTCCCAGTTGTCCCAATAACCTTCAAAACTAAATACACAAGTGAACTGAACTGAAGAAGCTTCTTGGATCAGAAGCAAAACATCTTCAAAGAAAAACTAAGTACAGTTGTCTTTTGAAAAAGTATTTTTGGGACTTGAAAAGAAATATCCTCATAATCAAATGTCCCTCTATGAATCAAATGTTGATCATCTCAAATAGAGTATCTCAACTCCTGATAGCTGAATGTTACTGTAATGTTCTATTGAATAATTGCTCAAGGATGTGAGCACTTTCCAAGAAATATGTATTTTCCAAATTATCACTGCATTGGGCAACAAAGAAGTTCTAAAAGGTCAGAATACATCCTAAAGGAGAAAATACATCTTTTAACAGAGATATCAAACAAGAGAAAAAAGCAAAACGAAATGAATTTTCAGAATAGTTATTTTCCAGTCACAAAAACATTCATCTATTTTACCTATATTGTAAAGATTGTAATTCCAGGATCCAATCTGGCTCAGTCATCGGGACCAACAATATCCTGGGACACATACCGTATTTTTCAGAGTATAAGATGCACGGGTGTATAAGAAGCAACAAGATTTCAAAGAGGTAAGTAAGAAAAAAATAGTTTTTGTCCTCCCCGGCCCCAGGAGCACTCTGCAAGCCTGCCAA
>JANHFT010002538.1:81160-99813 GCA_032467955.1 Pseudoxenodon macrops
CCGGTTCTAATGACGTCACCAGCTGCCCTCAACCTACTCTATAGAACCGGTTAGAACCGGTAGGATTTCACCCCTGAGCAGTTCCCAACCTTTCCGGCTTGGTGGCCTGGCGGGAGGGGGGGGGCGAGAGGGAATGGTTCTGTGCGAGTTTCAGTTGAGTGCATGAGCACATGCAGCGCACTCACTCGCCGCTGGCATGGCACAGTTCAGAAGAGGCCACGGTCTGGTAGTGGGCTGTGTGGGTTGGGGACCCCTGGTCTATAAAAGCAGAGAATGATTTCCGATGAGATCAAAAGAACAGAAAATGAAAATGCAGTTCTAAAAAATAAGTGTAACTCATTAATAGTTCCATAAGTCTGTTGAAGAACATGTAACATGCCAGGAAACTCTATTAAAAATATAAAGGAGACAGTAGAGATATGACTACAAAGTTTACTATATGTATAACTTCTGTGATAGTGAAATATCTTTGCTCTACTCTTTTCTTGAAAGAATGCTAGCTAATAAACACACCTTGCCAATTTTAGTAAATAGGAATAACTTTCAAAGAATTATCTCTGCATACTTGTAGATTTCTTTAATTAGTTATGATATAGGCAAAAAATTATTGCAAAAAATGGAAAACTCGACAATTTTATTACTAAGGTGTTGTTTTATAAATCTGTAAAAATAAATAAATAAAAACAAAAACAAACACATTTCTTTTTGTACTATTCAATATATTATTGCTAATAACAAAAAAAGCAAGAGGCTCACTTCTCATACTGCACTAAGTTATAGATATTTTGTCTATTTATTAATTTTTTGCCTCCACTTTGATTTGAGAGAATCAATTGTTTTGGTTTACTGGAAGCAGCTTAATGCTTTTCTGACCAAGTTTTTTGAACTGAAACAGCTGTTCCAAATTTAAAACTTTGGAATCGGCAATGCTTGCACACTTATGCAGAAATAGTGCCTTGAAAGGCCATATTAATGTTCATGCTGGAATGAGGATGGGAGAACCTTTCTGAAACGGCAATTCTATTTTTGTTGTGACTAGGAGATGGCTTGTCAAATGATTGGAAACAGGGGTTTAGCCATCTCTAAAAACTTCTGCAGGCTTTACTACTTGTCTTGCCTTAGCAAGCCATAACTCCAGGAATAGATCCAAATTTTGATAGGGCAGGCTGTACACAAAAAACTAGAAACCTGTCAGAACTCGCCTGGACTTTGCTGGGACAGGTTAAGTGCTAGGCTGTTAAAGCCGGGTGGGATGCAAGTTCTGAAAACTGTCTAACTTTGCAGACACCAACCCACAGACTGCAGGCTTTCTTCTCCACTCTCTTTCTGCAGAGAATTGGAATGAGTCCTGACAGTGATCCAGCAAGTTTACACACCAATCTGCAATCCTGTCAGAACTCATTCCAGACTTTACTTGGACAAGTTGGCGTTGTCTCGTCCAGGCAGACTGGAAGCAAGTTCTGACTGTAATCTGGCTTTGTGTATGGAAGCCCTTCCTCCAGTTTGCAATCCCCCACCTCCCAATTTATTTAAATCCCTCAGTAGGATACCACTCACATTTTGAGAATCCCTGGATTATTTTGTCTCAAGTGAAGCAATTTTCTTCTAATTATTACACAAGAATAATTGTAAAGGGAATTCAAGGCGAATGCACTTTATGCATTTCCCACAGTTTTATCCTAATTTGGAGGTCATAACACAGGTGCAGCTAAGTATATAATAGCAATGTTATTGTAAAGCCACACAATAAGATTAATTACTCTTGGTGACAGACATAAACACAAACAATTATTATGAGCTTATGTGTGTTGTGATATCTGATTACAGGTGAAGAAATCTCACAGAAAGAATTGGAAATGTCATACTAAAAGAAGTATATGCCTTAGTCTGAGCGGTTGTTCTGCAAAAGTTTTTCAACATGTCACAATTTGCTTCTAAGAAGAGGTATTTGCAATTTCAAACTAACAGGATAGGAATCAGAATTGATGCAAAACCAAGTATCTTAATTTAGAATGTTGATGTCCAAAGCTCTAATTTCATAATGCAACAAAATCTTTTGAAACTGTACTAATTCTGTGAGCTAGCCGTATCTTCTATATTATTTAGTCAAATAACATACAAACTGTATGTTTTTTTGTTTTTTTTAAACTTAAAATGATGCCTGGTCTCCTTATTGCTTTAAGCATAGAAAGTGGGGTTCCATTTATTATGTTTTGCGTTCAAGTTAACGTTTACTCCTTACATGCCTGATTTTGGGACAAAGCATGTTATTATGAATAACATTAGAATGACCAGACACTTTACAGTTTGCATAAACACCTCGCTTTTGAGTAGTTAACGCTGGTGAAAACTTTCAGTGGCTTTCCTCATAAATGTAAAAAAAAAATTGTTTTTCTTTATCTGCAGACTTATTTCATGGGTGTTGAATGAAGCTCCTCCAATACTTCAGTTCTTGAAATAATGAAAAGGACATTTAATGGACTGTTACATCTTTACTACCGTTTGTAACTGCTTGTTCTAATTTTTTTACTATATGATTTCAGAATTATAAACTACTTTACAGAAACTGTTTCCTTAATATTTTTGAGGTGCAGAAGGCGGTGAACGTGACCACAATTCATGATTGCTGCTGTGTTTTGGGGAGGGCTTATTTTGGGGGAATGGCTTATTTTAGCACATGCACTCAAAAGCCTGATTGGGCTTATTATCCAAGGAGGTCTTATTTTCATGGAAACAGGTGTATTAATACAAATAATTAAAATAATATTAAATGGTCTACAATGGTCCTTTCCAATTTGATTCTATGGTTTTGAGGGATATGCAAGAATATTAATCAAAACTATTCTTCCCCAACAATAGTATATAGCAGCCCAGAATTTTTGGCACTAATCTTTAATGTCTTCTATATTAAGCTGTAGGAGTTTCCAGGGGGAAAAATTACACTAGTTTCAATTAATAAAACATAAGTACCGGTACTTTGTTTTTTCTCCACTCTGAAATAAAAAAAAAAAATCTCTTGTACTTGTAAATATATATTTGGTTAAAAATGAACAACCAACAGCGTTTTTATCTGCATAGCCATAAAAAAGTTAAGACAAACCTATTTAAGGATATGTCAAAGAATCAGATTAAGAGCAACCCTTTTATGCCAAATATAAAACATGTTGAAGCAACAGGCTTTAGCTTTACAAATATTAACAAGTCCTATTATCTCATAAATAGATAATTAAAGAGTTGGGAGTTGCCTTGCTGAAAAGTAAATAGATTTTCCATTGAGCTCAGTTTATCATAGCATGGGTGGTTACAAAAGAATGAACTGTTTGTACACATGATAAGGGAATGAATTCTGAGCAATGCTGAAATTTCCTGAGACAAATACATGGTTTTTTCCCCTCAGAAATAAAACCTTTATGAGAATTGCCTTATTGAAGAATTAAAAATACAATCAAATTAACTCGCAGGGAAACAAAATTTTCTCCATCTCATTTTAACACAATTTAAAAAGAAAATGAGCCAACATGGTATAATTTGTTGCTTTATTTATTATGAATACTTGTTTTTTAAACACAGGAACATTATCTATGTATAGCTTTAAAACTGAAAATCTACTAGCTTTATCTGATGCTAACTTTTACGAAGAGAGTACAATTTTTCATTAAGAAAAGATTTTATAAACACTCAATTCATAATTCACTGAATTACAGTGGGAAAAAATAAATGACAATATTCCCAATTAAAAGATTATGAGACTTACTTCTTATAATCTTTTACCTTGAGTTATAATCTTCCCAAAATTATTATCAAGTAATTTTTTGTATGGTTTTGGTGACTCATTATATTAATTGCATTAATAAATAAGTTCCTGATCTTAATTAAATTTCACAATCATCAAATTATTTTCTATGCAGTTTTACTGGGATAAACATCATTTAATAAATAGATAAAAACATAAACAGAATATATATTTTGTTTATCTGTTTGCTTATTTATTTAAATTTATTTATTTATTATTTTAGAAGAGATTAGATAACCATTTGTCTGAAGTGGTGTAGCATTTCCTGTCTAAGCAGGGGGTTGGACTAGAAGACCTCCAAGGTCCCTTCCAACTCTATTATTCTATTCTAAATCCAAAAATATTTAAAATATTACATTTATCACCTTTACATGGCTGCCTGTCTCATGGAAAGTACCCGAATATGCCAAGACTTGCAGCCTGGTGATGAATACATAGCATGAAATTGACAATATAGAGCACATGCCACAAAACCAAGCTATTTAACATTGGGGTCCCCAGCTCCTGGATTGGCCCACTACCAAGCCACGGGCTGTTCAGAAGTGGGCTACGGAAACAGCGGGTGAGCTCCACTTTCACGGTTTGAGACTCATTTAACAGATAGCAGAGAATGAGAATCTTCCAATAATATTCATAATTATAAACAGAAATGCCACATATAAAAAAATTTCCCAGTTCCACCTGCTTTCTCGGAGATTTCTGGCTCTTTGTTTATTTAAATAAGCTTTGGCATCCATGGTTTTTATTTTCACTGAAACAAACTGGTGTTTCTTTAGCTGATAATTACGGTAGTAAAGAGTAAAATAATTGATTTAGGTTCCAGAAGACTGCTTGAATCAGTTCTTAAGGCTGATGTCCAATGTGAAGGTGGGTAGCTCTGGAATTCCTTTGCAAGGGGAAATGCTAATGCAACAACCCAGTTGCTGCTATAGTTCCGGACTGTGGGTTTCAGATGATCAGTTAAACAATCTAAAAGCCCAATATGATAATTTGAAGGCATCTCTGCATAAGCAAAGACTGAGGAACAAATACATAGATTGGTCTTCGAATCTCCAACTAAGGAGAAGAAAGGAGATCTCCCTCATGTGGTCTGGATGGTTCTTCATCATCAGGAGGCTACCTGACAGGGTCTAGAACAGTGGTGGTGAACCTATGGCATGCGTGCCAAAGGTGGCACTCAGAGCCCTCTCTGTGGGCATGTGTGCTGTCGCCCCAGCCCAGCTCTATTGCATTTCTCTTGCCTTTGCGCAAAACAGCATTCCGCCTTTGTTGCAGTACATTTGCTTTTGCTGCCTCCATGGCCTGCCTGCTGCTCTCACAGCGCCTTGCGCAGCACAGTGAAATTTAGCGTGCTTCACAATGGGAGAGACGAGGTCCCCGCCTCCTGGAGGCCATTACAATGTGACCCTGCATCGTCTCGACTCACTCTTGCCTCCTGGATGTCAGTTGTTTTTCCTGCAGAGCTGCCTGTGTTATAATGCTCCGCCTCCCAGCCGGCCAGCTGGTCTTTCAACTGATCCTCGGCGTGCTGCTCCTGGGCTTATCAGACTCCGGACTTCAGATTCCCACCACCCACCACCAGTTCAGGGGTTCCGTCCCCCCCAGGGGAGAGAGAGAGAGGAGAGAGCGTGGGGGAAGAGGGAGGGAGAGAGAGAGAGACAGAGGGGGGCAGGAAAAAAGAGAGGGAGGGAAAGAGAGAGAGAAAGAGAGGGAGGGAGGGAAAGAGAGAGAGGGAAAGAGAGGAGGGAAAGAGAGAAATGATATTACAAACATTTTTCTTTTTTATTGTTGCTAAACGTAATATTTCAAGAGCAGAAAAAAAGTCGGCATAAAAGTGCATTTATCAAAGTGCATTTAGCTGAACTCTGCCTTGTTTATCATTATTTTATATTGTAAAGCCTCAGTATTCAGGTTAAATTGCTGTGTTGGCACTTTGTGATAAATAAGTGGGTTTTGAGTTGCAGTTTGGACACTTGGTCTCTAAAAGGTTCGTCATCACTGCCCTATAGCATTTCAGACAAGTGGTTGTCCAATCTCTTCTTAAAATTGTTTTAGCCTCGAGTCCCCTAATCATCTTTGTTGCTCTTCTCTGTACTCTTTCTAGAATATCAACATCTTTTTTTACATCATGATGACCAAAACTGGATACAGTACTCCAAGTGTGGTCTTACTAAGGCATTATAAAGTGGTATTAACACTTCATGTGATCTTGATTCTATCCCTCTGTTAATGCAGCTTAAAACTGATAGAACTGAAGTCATATGGCTGCAAAATGCTGCAAACAGTCACAAGGGTGAGAGCCGGTTGCCAAGCACCCAAAATGTGATCACATGACTATGGGTGGAGAGTGCAGCCATTGGAATTTCAAAACTGAGTCATAAGGATCTGTTTTCAGGGAAGGGTCTGTTGTAATTTGGTCATTACAAACTGGTCTTTAAGCAAGGACTACCTGTACTTCAGAATTAAGATTTGCAACATTTCCTGCTGCCTTCCCCAGAAACTCAGTGGTTTCTTGGGTAAGTTTTTTCCACCTACACAACTTTCCGCAGCATCTCTGGGCTCATACCATTCCAGCCATTCATGTATCCTCCCAAATGTTTGTCACACCTCTCCTAACCCATGCTTCACTTCTAGTGCCCCTTCTCACATTTTCCCTGACAGCTCACACACACACACACACCCTCACATCTTTGTGCATCCTTCCTGATTCATGCTGCACCTTCATACACTTTCGCCATGCTTCCTCCACACCACTTCACATTCGCTTCCTCCCCCACCTTGCAGCAGCCACTTCTCCTTGCTGGTCTGGAGCATGCAATGTTCTGCTCGCTTCCCCACTGCCTTTAGTTATGGGAAGCCAGCAGGAACTTGCCTCACCTAATGGCTGGCAACAATCACATTTGAGACTGCAGAGATTGTCATTGCTAAACAATGCATTCCCACTTTATGACCATATCAGTAATAGAAATTCCAGTCCTAATGGCCATCATTAGTTGAGGGCTATGTGTAGTCCATTCATAGAAGCAGAGATAATTACTGATAGTGCCAATATTGTACTTACTAATTTCTGGATTTGTTCTTCAAAGATCTCCTTTAATGTTTCCAATGGTATAACATTTTGTGTCATTTTACATGCCCCAGTATTAACTGACATAAAAAGCTTGTCCACCCCACTTTTCGTTAACATTTTTAGTCTCTCACTTAATGACTGGTAGTTCAATGATTGTTCATAATTACAGTGGTTCTGGAAAAGGTGATTTATGGCCTGTAAAGCACTACCAGCTATTGTTAAATGTCATGTGTCACCACCACCCCCTCACATTTCAGGCACTTGGTAATGGGCTCACATTTACAACCAGTTGCAACATCTGCAATCACATACTATGATTTGCACAAAACCTTTATGCCAGAAAACAACGAAAATGCTCATTGGATGTGCCAGATTTGTTAATTGAATCAGTTCACATAGTGACCCGAATAAGGATCACTCCGACTTACAATCAAAATTTTGAGCCCAATTGTGGTCATTAAGCAAAGACTATCTGTACTACCCGATTTCTGAAATCACAAAGTAACTTATCTTTATTATGACTTATAATAGCCAGAAAGTAATTAGAAAGTGAATCTTGTGAACATGTCCTTTAAAAGGATCTGCAACAGTGGTGAACAAAAGACAAATTATCCCTATATTATCCCAAATTATTCCAAACCCTCAGGAAACCAGTCAGGTACGGAATGGGACAACTCGCTACAGCTAATTTGCCCCAGCTGATTCACCACAGGATAACTTGCCACAGGACAATTCACCACGGGATAATTCAATGCAGATAACTGAAGAGAAGGACAAGTCAATCGTAGCAAGCCTTGTCTTGCTTTAGGTATGAACCTTCTCAAGTTAGAAGTCCTCAAGGCTGGGGTGAGCCAGAGCATGGAGTCTTAGTGGTCCATCGACCACGCTGTGGAGCAAACACAGCACACCCAAGTACTTCCTGTGCTGATCAGGCTAACAGTGTAGTGCATCTGTGAAAGGAGGCCCACCACCATTGCTTTTCCCAGTACGTCTGTTGTGAGAGCTGCTCATTCTGCTGACATCGAGGTACCAGTCTCAAATGCACAGGGCTGGAAGGGGAAGCAGTGGGCTCAGGACTCTTTGGTGGCTTTATTTTAAAAATGGTCGCAGATTTCTCCAGGGCTGTTTATTTAGCCAGAAAAAATTCCCAATTGGTACAGTGATGTTTTATGGCTGGTCGATGAAGGATTCTTGGAGGATTCCTAGGATCGGCCCGTTTGCTTCCAGTCCACCACAAGGAGCCAAACCTTGAAAAAATGGGCTGACAGCAACAGGCTTCCGACCAAGCCTCAGTGCATTTACTTTTTCTCACCCCCATACCCCTCCTACCCTCTCTTAGTCTCAGCTTCAGATTTGCCCTTTCCTTTACCATGCAAGCAAGTTAAGATTTGCTTGCATGGAAAGGAAAAGGGCAGATTTGGAGCTGAGACAAAGAGAGAAGAGAAGAGAAGAGAGAAAAGGCAAATGTGCTATCACTGACCCCGAAGGCTGCTGCTGGCAACTCATTTTTTCCCTGCATTTTGCTCCATGTGGTGGACTGGGACCAATCCCAGAAATGCCCAAGGAATCTTTCATTGATTGGCTGGGAAAATGCCACTGGGACTCTACACTCTGGCTCATTCCAGCCTTGAAGACTTTTAACTTGAGAAGATTCAAACCTAAAGCAAGACAAGGCCTGCTGCAATTCACTTGTCCCTCTCTTATCCCATGTTGAATTGTCCCACGGCAAGCTGTCTCACGGCAAATTAGCCACAGGAAGTTGGCAAGGGTGAGTAGGCTGTGGCAAGTTGTCCTAGATTCTAGGCTATTACCATTCTTTTTTCATTACTCCTATAAGGTCTGAGATTGGATTTTGTGCTCTGCTTATTGCTACTTTTCCTTTTATTGTGTCACCTCTTATTTCTTTCCTGGCTAAGACCTACAAAGGAACTGGCCAATGATGATATCACTAGATTACATACAGCCAAAATGTTTGGGCCTGACTTTTCTTCTTTTTCAAACTTTAAGAAAGACGTTGAAGAGAGGGGGGAAAAAGGTGCATTATGTCTGCTAGAATATTAAGACTCCCAAAGGGAAAATTGAGGAGTTGAGACAGTTTAAGGGCTGTTATGTATGTCATAAGGGTTAAGCTACTTGTAGAATCTCTGCAAAATCTCCTCAAACCAAGTTAAGGGCTAAAAATGTTGGCCTAGTCCACTTTGTTTGGACCATCTTTGAGACTGCATGCATTCCAAGTCTTTCACATTACTGTGGTAGGTAGGAGTAGAACAGCTGTTATTTTATAACTATATAAATGTTGGACGTACTGAATATATACTGATTTAGTTTTCCTTAATTGTTCAGGATAAAAAAAGTTTAAAACTTCAAAGAAAAAACAATGATATAGCTAACTGGGCAGGATACAAAGAACTCCATTTAACAATGTGACTTATGACAGTTGTGGCTCCAAACTCAGATGGGGCTCTTACATCTTTTCAACAATCTATTGTTTTAATTTCTTGCTTGATAAATAATTCTTCAAACCTGAAAGCTTAAACCAGTTCTGTACAGTCTTCAAGTGATGTAATAAAACTTTAAGATAATCATAAAACTTGAAATTAACTAAACATTATCAAAGCAAGAAGACTTTTTAAACACAAGGTTAACAGTGCATAAAAGCTTAATATGAGTGCATTAGTGCATAGCCTTACTAGGCCACAAGCAAATTTCAGAATCATGATCCTTATTCTTTCCAAATAAAATGATGTAGAAGAATAAGCAACTTAGACACTCAGTATATGCTCTACGACAGGGGTTCAAACTCGATTTCATTGAGGGCCGCATCAGGGTTGTGTTTGACCTCAAGGGGCTGGGGTGGGCATGGCCAGGGTGGGTGTGGTGAGCTCCACATCCCTAATGTCAGGGGAGCCTGTGGCGGCCCAAGCACTCTGCCAGCGAAAATGTTTTTGGCTACAACGGCCTCCTGCAACCCTCTGCCAGTGAAAATGGAGCTCAGGAGGGCCACGCGCAGACCTCTCGAGCTCCATTTTCGGCTGCAATGTCTTCCCGCAACCTTCTGCCAGCGGAAATAGAGCACGGGAGGGCCACGTGCGCCCCTCCTGAGTTCCGTTTTCACTGGCAGAGACATCATGGTCCAGTCCTTCACTGTTTCCAGGTCAGCCCCGTGGGCCAGATCTAAGTATCTCATGGTCCTTGAGTTCAACACCCCTGCTCTAGTACATTTTGACCTAGAAAACTTATATATTCAATAAACATCTTTTTTTTTAAATTGTACATGAATATACAATACAAGACATACAAATACACATATATAGGAAACACAGTTCCCACTATGCTATAGCTCTGGATCGGTCCATTAGCTTCTCTTATGTAATAAACATCTTTTTTAAATCCACAGAAGAAATTATTATCATGGAGAAAATGCAAAAAATTCAAATGAATATGGAGATAGCAAAACTTTCAAAGGGAGCAATATAGATGAATACTGAAGGCTGACAAGAGCTGTTAACTAGTAAGAATTAGGGGTATAAAGTTAAAAGTGTGCACAATACAGCCAGCTACAGACAGATTTATTTTTTTTGCATGGAAAACTAAACATATGGAACAAACATTACTAAAGCAGTGCAAAGGAACAATTAGCATAAACTGTTTTGAAAATAACTTGGAAAAATATCAAGTACAGAAAATACTGTGGGATACATTTGCTAATGTAGAAGTGGGCAAGGTCCTAGACATAGCTTCCTGGCGTGCCTGTGTCCTTAAATGATCTGCCTTTTTTCCCCCATTTATGCCTTCACTTAGGATATAGGCTATTCAAGGTCAGAAGAGAATGATAGTGCTATAGCTCCCTCCAGCAAGATAAGAGCTTGATACTGCTAAGCTCCCACAAAATAGAGACATTCTCTTGGTTTAACAATGTTTGTTATTGACATTGGTCTGCCGCATTTCTACAGTTTTTGCTTCTTTTGCCACCCATGTTATTTCTGAATCTGACAAATGTTGCTTATTAAATATGTTATAAATTGTAAAAATAGAAGGTCTGCATTGTCTATCTAATCTTTTTGGTATTTAGTAACTCTAGTTGAAAAATAAAATATTTTCTTTGACATATAGTAAAATCTATATTCAGTGTATGGTTATTCAACTACAGATTGAACATTAAACGCATGGACCTGTTGCAATATGAAACATATGCAACTATACTTGAAATATTTTCTTTGGATAAATTAACTGATTATTTCTGTTGCTTTTGGAATACATTTAAGTAATTCAGTTGCCTTATTTAGGTGTAAAACTAAACTAAAGTTCAGCATTATCAATCAATCAATCAAATAATAAATCAATCAGAATAAAGCTGGAAGGGACCTTGGATGTCTTCTAGTCCAACCCCCTGCTCAAACAGGAGATACTATCCATTTCAGACAAGTGGCTGTCCAGTCAGTCTCTTCTTAAAAAACCTCCACTGGTGAAGCACCCACAATTTCTGAAGGCAAGCTGTTCCACTGGTTAATTGTTCTCAGGAAGTTTCTCCTAAATCCCAGATTGCTTCTCTCCTTGATTAGTTTCTATCCATTGTTTCTTGTCTTGCCTTCTGGTGCTTTGGAAAATAAGTTGACCTCCTCTTCTTTGTGGTAACCCTTCAAATACTGGAATAGTGCTAGCATGTCACCCCTAGTCTTTCTTTTCTCTAGACTATTCATAACCAGTTCCTACAACCATTTTTTGTATGTTTTAGTCTCCAGGCCTTTCATCATTCTAGTTGCTCTTCTCTGCACTTTTTCCAAAGTTATATTTGGAAACTATAACAATTACCAGCAGTAATTAACACACATTTATAGCATCTTCTACTTTTATCTCTTTGAGGTTAAACAAGACTGATTTGGTTTATAGTTTGGCTTTTCTTTTACACTAGGACTTGCATTACCTAACTTGGTTGACTTCTAGGCTCCCTCTAGATGTTTCCTGCCCTATCTTCTGACTTTGTTGATTGTCACTAAAATAAGAGACAATTTAACCCACAAACTACATTTGCCTCAACTCTATTGAACCCATTCAAATCAGACAAGCCAGGAGTTAACATAGAAAGACTAGCCCATTAGATGATAGAAATTATAAATGATTCTTTTAAAAAGCTGTTGCATGGCTGTTGCTCATTTTGGGAGAACTCACTGTATTTAAAACTGGTCAAGTAACAATGATAAACATGACAGGTCTTCACATCCAGGCAGAGTATTAAGTTATACTGGGCACCAAATCAAACAAAAATATCCACTGTGCAATAAGAAAATGGTCACAAAGAGTATTAACCAAAATTGCTGCTTGCAAACAGTTTGAAATTAAGGTTTTTCATACCCAACAGAAATAGTATGAGGATAAATTCTAATTAATTCCAAACCTCTGTTATTTTAATTAACACCTATATTTGTGCATTTTTTTCCAAAGGTGATGGGGTAGGAGAGAGCATGATCTATGCCAATGGCTGAAACGCTCACTCTGGGAACAAGCAATTTGATGCTCTAATCATGCTACAACTGTGATAAGTGAACATTTAAGGGTATAAGTTGGCAAATCTAAACAAGACTTTTTGGAATAGCATTAAATTTTATGGCAGTCAGTAATTTTGACATACTTTTTTCCAGCAGGAGTCATGCTTTGTTCCAGCAGAGACATAATTTGTGTGGGTTGGGCAGTCTTTAGAACTGCTTCAGTGTGATTTCCCAGCAATTCCTTTTTCTACTCTGAAACATTTTACAGTGTACCCAACACACCAAAGCAAAGTTAATTAGCTTTTGATTTGTAAGCATACAGAGAACCTTTGTTTTGTGTTTTTTTCGAAAGGAACAAACATATTGTTATATGTACTGGAAAATAACTGAGGTTGCTTATGCATCCGGGGTTCATTTAACTTCTGTCTAATGGGGTTTCTAGTTCTAGTTATCCCAATTTGGCATATCCCTAGCAAAACAAGACAGATCAATAGAGCAAAAATACTGGTCAGCTAGCAAAGCCAGCTGCAACAGTATCAGTTCAAAACTACAAACCTGTAGTGCTTTATTCAGCCCAAACCTGGATACAGACCACTGGCAACAATTAAAAGGAGAAAATGGCACAAGGTAGAAAACTAGAAATTGCATCATCCTAATATATAATTCCCATTTATTACATATTAGGATTTTTTTCTTTTTGCCAAGTTCTTGCAGAGGGTTTCTAGTGGCTGGACAATAACTTCCATGGCGAAACTTAATTTATCTAATTATAGCAAGATCAGTTAGACATGATCACATTCCTTCTAGATGATCCCTTGATTATTTGTTTGGCTTAGGGAAGAACCATGAAGGAAATTATCCTTAAATATAATTGCTGAGAGTTTTGTTTTATGCCTGGACTTGTTTCTTGTTCAAAAAAAATCGCCAAGCAAGGCGAAATAGGAGGCTTGGATTCATCACAAACCTTTGGTAGCAAATGTGAATATTAAAATACTCAAAAGGAAAAACATTTCTAATAAACATAATGAAGAATGGAAACAGGAAGATAAAGTTGGTCCGTACACAGTTTAATACAAGATCATGAGCATCCTGAATTAAGATTTACTGGTCTTAAAACATTTAATTTTACGGTATTTTTTTCCCTGCTTTAAGCTTGTGAAGATCTATAAATGTTTCACAACACACAGCATTATTCCAGAATCTGCCTTCTGTGGTTAGAAAAGGTTCTTCTATAAACATCTGTCCCCACCCTCCGGAACATTCTGCTGCCAGAGGTAATATCTGTCCCCACCCTCTTGGCCTTCCAGAAAGTCCTTAAAACCTGGCTCTGCCAATTTGCTTGGGGCCCTGATGGGGTCGCTTTACACTGGAGAGGGCTGATGGGGTAAGAGAGAAAATCCCATCCCCACGCCATCTGTCCTCAGTTTTTAGTCCTTATTATTAACTGTTTCTATATTTATCTTTTTATATTTCTGTCAGCCACCCAGAATTGCTTCATTAGTGAGATGGGCAGTATATAAATGTAATAAATAAATAAATAAACAAACAAATGACAGTGCTTTAATTGGAGGAATGGGGAAAAGGTGGCTTCTTAAGATTTCCCTGTTTCCTGTCTCTCTCCTTCCCAGAAATAGGCTCCAGGAGGTGTTGGTTTTGTTAGCTATGAAGAAGAGAAATTCCACTGTCCTCTTTCTATTGGTATCCAAACACTGACAATACCATTAATAAATGTTTGGAAATGTAGATCAAATAACATAACCTGAGGATTCTTAGCCTGGAATTCATGGGCCCTGAAGATTAAATGGTACCTGTGAAAATGGGGGGGAAATAGACCTTTATTTTCACTAACCTCAGATGAAATTTACCTTTTTATCCAGCATTGAATAAGGGCAACAAGTAATTTCTGACCTCTAGACTCCAAAAATGATCGATACTTCAATAAATCTTATTAAAATTATTATATGGATTAATAAAGCACATACACTACTAGATTACATAATGGTTGTTTTTAATTGTTGATAATTAGATTATTTGTAATACAATTAATGGCTATACATTTTGTTTTACGCATTTAAATATTTTTTTTCTGAGAAAGGGTCTGAAGATTTCAGCAGACTTTCAAAAGGATCCATGGGAAAAAAGCCAAGAATTTCTAGTATAACTGAAGTAATATAAACCTATGTATGTGATTTGATTATATAATGGTTATGCAACTTATTTATCACGTATGTAAAAACAATATCTGTATCTGTCAGTTTGAAGAATACCATTATTGTTCCTCCATACAAAGGAGAAAAGAGTATGAATCAGTATAAAAAATTAGGGGAATTAGTTTGTTAAGTCTGCTTATGACAGTGTTCAGCAGGATTCTGATTAAAAGGATTTTTCTGATGACAATGAACAAAATTTAGGAAATGCATTGCAGCCTTTTCTTTTGTAGGGAGAATCCAGTTAAGATTGTTGTTATTCAGTAGGTCATTAAGAAATGAACGAATGACAAAAAATATTATTAGTTGATGTAGAGAATGCATATAACAAAATAAAAAAGTATGGAATGTTTTGTATCAATAAAGAATTGAAGGTTGATTGTTGAATGCGATAACAACAGTATAAGATGGAAATAAAACATGAATGACAATAAATGAAATGTTTAGTAAATAGTTTGAGATTGTGCAGGGAATAAGAGAAAGCTGCTTGATGTACCCTAGGTTGTTTAATGCACTTATGGATATATGTATAAGGGATGTTTGTGTGTTAGTTGGGTACATGTGTACCAATACTTTCATAAACAGATTGTAGCATGTATGCTGATTGAGAAATTTGTCTTATTTTGCCCTCTTTAGTATAAGGAAGTAACATATATCAGGAAAAACACAAAACTAAATTGAACGCAATGAGAATGGAGTACTTAAGAAACATGTAGAGCAAAACAAGATGAAATAGGATCATAAATGAATTAATAAAAGGAAAGTGAGCCAACCAATATAATTGAGATGGTCCAGAAAATGATTGAGAACCAAAAAACAAAACTTATATATGAAGGAAAAGTAAATAGGGTAAGAGAATGAAGAAAACTAAGAAAATTGTCAATAGATGTGGCTGATAAGATACTTAAAGGAGTAAAAGGCAATAATTGAAGGAGTAAATGGATTTGATAAAGCAAGGTTGGTTTGTAAGGACAAAACAGTATGAAGAGGTATAATGAACTGTATTGGTATAAATTAAATCTAGCCACTGTACTTTTTTCCCATTCATCTTATATCATGTATTTAATATATTTTTACTTTCTTAGTATCACGTTAGGCATCCTAGTAAGCAATATACACAGCTGTTCTTCAGATGTTAAGAGTTTATTAGTCCCAGTCAACTCATATCAATCCTATTTAGATGGCATGGGAATTGTAGTCCTATAGGATGGAAGATTGTCAAAACCTTAGATATAATACAAAGGTGTTTTTTCAAGAGGCAACTGGACTTTCTGGTTTTTCTTTGAAAATGTTTCGCTTCTCATCCAAAAAGCTTCTTTGTGACAACCATGACCTGCATAACTGAGAAACTTCATAGACACTTACATATGCTATTTACCACCCTTCTAGACTTGTAATTATTGTGGAATATCGTACCTTTACTGCAAGAGCTAAAGTTGGCATACACAGCCCTATCTCCTACAATGACATCCATGTTCCATAAAGTGGGCTGAGAGAATTAATGACTGACTAAAGTCATCCAGTGATCTTTCATGGCTCAATATGCTATTTTTGTAGATATTGGTATTATAGTCTCTAAAAATGACCACTCATTATACATTAGTGGCATTAAAGTGCTACTGGTATCATTTGTCTTTTGGAATTGTTTGCCAAATGAATGCAAAGACAAATGGACAAGTGATTTATATAAATTTCTCCATAAAATGTAGACTCCCCAACCATTTCTCAAGGATAGACTTCATCGTATTGAAAAGAGCCCCACTACTGAAAAGCTCAGTAGGAAATATTCTTTCATGATTTCTTCTTTTTGAAAGTATGGAAAGCCAAAGAAGCTGCAGATTCCTGGACAGACTATCAGACAAGAAATCACATTCCAATTTCATCAGATTGTCTGGCCTCTTTGTAACTAAAAAGTACAGAAAAAAGAAGTACTTCTGTCTTTTCAACTGCTATGAGAAAAACAACAACCCACAGGATCATTTTTCTGCCTGACATAAATTAGAAGATTTTCCAGTATAAACTAAGATCTACAACTACCGTATTTATCTGAGAAAGCCAATTCAAAATTTAAAAGTAGACAGAATAGATACAAAAAATGTAATCACAGTAAAAAATTGTGTGATTTACGTAACTACTACTGAGATTGAACCTATGCTTAAACTAAAACTTAATCGTGCTTTTAGATGCTTGTTCAAAATATGCATGAACTTTTTACCTTCTTTATTTTTATTTATTTAATCAATTTATATAACTGCCCAATTCAGAGACTGATTTTGGATGGCTAGTAACTGGTTAAAATAAGCAAACAGTAATAAAAACAAACAAACAAAGAGAACAGCTAAAACATAATACATGTGAGGCCAACCATAATAACTCTCATAAACCATCACAAAACAATTTGTATAATAACTTAGTCCAAAGTTTGGGGAAAGAGTCAGGTTTTCAAGGCTTACAGAAAGCAACATTAAAATCTTGGAGGACCATTCCACTCCACTCCACTCCTACAACAGAGGAGAGATATCTCCTACCCCCACCCCACTCCGATGACAGTGTTTGAGAGAAGGGATCAAAAGCAAACCTACACCGTTGGCTCCTGTGGGATGGGTAGAAATTATTAGGTAGCCCCAAAAATAACCTGGCACTGGCCAATAAGGACACTATAGGTGGTAAGAGAAAGATGGAGGTTTGCAAAGTATTGATGTTATATAGAGTACCGTAATGTGGCCATAACTCCTACATACCTACATTTTGGACCAGTTATAGTTTCTAAATGCCAGTCCCATTGCAATAGTTAGAAAAAAGATATGACCAAGGAATAGCAATTATAAGATGGGAATCCTGATCCAGAAAAAGGTGCAACTGGCACATAAATTTGTACAAAGGGCCTCCTTGCCATGACTGCCAGCTGCTCTTTGAGCAGGAGTCAAGAACTAAAGATGGCTCCAAGTTGCACAGTAGGGCTAGGTCTGCTCTCTCATCCATTACTAATTGAATTATGAAATGAAATGAAAGAAGCCTTATCACTAACTTTTTATTGTTGTTTTGCTTGATTATGATAGAATTTCAGAATTCTTGCTACCATGCTGTTATAATTGAAATTGGCTGCACTCTTGGGATCAGTAGGTACTTGACATGTTGTACTTATATTAACATTGTATTCTGTTCTGTTAATAATATATTATACTCAAAGCTAAATGTTCATTTTATTGCATACAATAGCTGCTTTACTTGAGAAAGAAATGCACTGTGTTTAAATTTGCTATTATTTTGTCCACATTTTTGGAGCTTCGTGTATTGCCTGTAACACAAATATTGTAGAGAAACTATGTCTGGAAATGACCATAATATGTTAATGGGACAGTGATTTACAGCTACGAGTGGCAGAGACTTCTATAAACCTTTGCTTTATACTAGGTCTCATGTGTTAAGGAGATGCAGTATTTGCTCTTACAATACTGAACCAAAATTGGTAGGTTATCCTAAAAGATCCAATCTCAAGTACTAAGGAGGCAAAGGATCTAAATAAGAACCAGGAATAGAGAGGAACTAGAGCCAATGAAAGCTTGGGAGCAAAACATCTTTGAAAACAACCGGGAATTTGAATAAAATAAAGGATTTTTTTTTTACTTGCTTGACAGAGGGACTTTATCATCTACTCCTGTAATATATGTCTGCATTTCCACTGTACTTTAGCTTCTACATGCACTTCCCAGCCTAGGGGGTAAATCATTTGATGGATTAGTTATTTAGCTCCTACATATACAACTTTAGCTCCTGTACCTAATTATTTCTGTTTCTTATCAATTTATTTACTGCAGTCTTAGTAAAACCATTAAATAAACATATTAAAATGTATTCTTTGCTTGCATATTGCCATATGTCAGATTTTGGTGTGTAAAGAGGTGTTATATCCTATTTTAATGACAGCAAATGCATATGTGAATGAATTTGTTGGGGAGGGTGAATCACAACCCCTAGACAAATTTAGGAACTAGAGATATCAGATGAGCTTTATGAATAAAATAGAATTCTTTATTGGCCAAGTGTGATTGGATACACAAGGAATTTGTCTTTGGTGCATGTGCTCTCAGTGTACA
>JANHFT010002538.1:131225-143491 GCA_032467955.1 Pseudoxenodon macrops
CCGGGCCAACGCTTTCATGCGTACGATGCCTGGGTGGCCCACATGCAATGTTTCTAGGACTTGTTTCCTCAGGCATTTTGGTACGACCACTCTTTCCCCCATAACAAACAGCCTTTTAGTGCCAAGAGTTCCAGCTGCTTGTTCTTGTACTTTTTAAAATCGCCCTTCTGCTTTTTTTGCGGCCATCCCCTCAACACCCAGTTAATATTTTTGACAACGTTCTATCTTTTGTAGTCTCTCTTGCTATGTTGCTTGATGTTATTGGGATAGTCACATCAATGTCAATCAAGAGGACTTGGTGTGTGGGTGCCGGGTCCTTGATGAGGTCTGGCAGGGGGCATCTACTTAGTGCGTCGGCATGCGTGATGGTTTTTCCTGGCCGATGTAGCAGTTTGTAGTTGTACGCCATGAGGAATACTGACCATCGTGTCATTCTTGGGGACATGTAGTTTGGAGCCTGTTTATCCCCTGCGATTAGTCCTAGATTGGGTTTATGGTCGGTAATTAGTTCGAATTGGTGGCCATAGACATATTCATGGAATTCATATTCCTTATCTATTTGACTGTAGTTTCTTTCTGCTGGGGACAGTGTTTTTGACTAGAACACGACGGGGGCTTCGGTGTCATTTGGTAGTTTGTGTCTTAAGACTGTTCCAACCTCAAAAGGTTAAGACTAGTGGGAGGTTTGCGTAGTACTGAATCAAGACACTTTCTGAGAATAAAAGGTTTTTTATTTCCCTGAAAGCGTTTTCCTCATATTGTCCCCAGGTCCATGTGGTTGCCTTGCTCAGTAGCTTGTGCGACAGTTGCTCAGCGAAAGTTGCTTTCTGTTGTAAAAAAAAATTAATAGTCCCAAGAAAGCCTGGAGTTCCATCTTATTCTTTGGGGCAGGGGCTTCTTTTATTGCTTTTACTTTGTTATGGGTGGGGTGGATCCCTGACCTGTCGATTAAATAGCCCAGGAACTCGATTTGTTTCACCCTGATCTTACATTTGTCCTTTTTTTTACTTTGAGCCTGTTTTGTTGGAATTTTTGTAGTGTTTTGTCCAATCGAGCCAATATTTGTTCCTCTGACTCCGCTGATATTAAAACATCGTCGAAGTAGGGACGGCTCCCAGGATGTCCTGCAGAAGGCCTCCATCATGCTTTGGAACAACCCGGAGGCAATGCTGACGCCAAATTGCAGTCTTTTGTATTTGAATGCCCCTCGATGGGTAACTATTGTTTGGACTTCGGCAGTGGTGGCATCCACGGGCAGTTGTTGGTACGCCTGGGCCAAGTCCAATTTTGCAAATATTGTCCCCTTGCCAAGGGAATGGAGCAAATGTACCACGGGGGCTGGATAGGTGCTTGGCTGCAGTGCTTTATTTAATGTCTCTTTATAGTCAGCGCAGATGCGGACAGATTCATCTGGCTTTATGGGTGTGACTGTGGGAATCTCCCATGTGGCATGGTCAATAGGATCGAGGATCCCTTGAGCAATTAATTTATCCAATTGCTCATCTACCTTGGGTCTTAGAGCAAAGGGCATCCTCCTGGGTTTTATTCGGATGGGGGTCACATTAGGGTCTAAGCTAAACGATATCGGTTTTCCGGTATATTCACCCAGGCTCCCATCAAAGACGTCCTGGAATTTTTCTAACAATTGCTCCAGTGCATTCTGGTTGATCTTTTTTATGCCGACAATGGCAATGCCCAGTGGTTTGAACCACTTCACTCCTAAGAGGGTTGGCCAGTGTCCAGTAACTATAGATATAGGGAGAATGTCCTATGCTTGAGTTTTTTCAGTGTCACCCATGACATTATGGTGAAAACCGACCTAGTGTTCAACTCCATCCTACATGGGGTGCCTTTGATATGGAGGTTGACATGGAATTTTCTTTCTCCCCCGTATCGGTGGTGTGGTAGATACCTCGGGTGTCTTGGTAGCTGTCTTCCTTCCTTCTCGGTTGGAATTGTCCAGGTCGTGGGTTTCCTTGTCTTGCGTTGTTGATTGGGGGCTTGTGTTGGAATTGACTTGGTAGCGTGGCCCTGCAGGTTTCCGCGATATGTCCACGCCATTGGCATCACCTACAGGTGGCATCTTTGAACCTGCAGGCGGCTTGGGCATGGAGTCCCAGCCAGCTGGAATATCGGGGTTGTCTACCTTCGTTATCTCGGTGGCTCCCTCTGTGTTCCAAGTGCATGCGGTGGATGGCTTCCTCATCCTCCTCATCCTCGTAGTCGTCATCCGGAACCTCTGTAGCCCAATCCAGCTCTCGATGGGTTCGATGGACCCCATTGCTTCTCCGGATGTTAGCGGCTGAGTTGTAGACAACTCTGCTGCCTTGGCTTCCTCGATCACGGTTTGGAACATGACCCCTCTCTGGACTAGCAATTTCTTTTGAAGTGTGAGGTCTCTCATGCCTAGGATGACCCTGTCCCTCATCATTTCTTCGGGGTTCACGAACTCGCACTTCATCGTGATCTCCTGCAGGTTTGCGATGAAATATTTGATGGTTTCCCCTTCCCTTTGGCACCTATGATAGAACTCATTGCAGCTGACCATCGGCATTTCAGTTGGCGCGTAGTGGTCGCTCAAGGCTTCTTGCAACGTGGTCCAGGCGATTTCCTCGATATCTTCAGGGGTGACGAGGGTTTGAGCCATCTTGTAGATTTGCAATAGGTTAAAAATAGAGCTCTTTTTCGGTTGTCGGGAAGTTCTTTGTAATTGTTCGCTTCTAGGAACATTTGGAATCGGCTCATGTATGTTGGCCATTCCTTTGCTTGCGGATCGAATATAGCCGGCGCTGGCAATGGGTGGGTTGCCATCCTTTTGTTGGCCGAGTGGGTGATGTCCTCTATTCAAGATGGCAGGGGATGCCACGAGGTGCTGATTGTCATCCTGGTTCTTCTCCAGTTCCCATCTTCGTCACCAGTGTTAGATGTGGGTCAACCAAGAAGAGGCAGGACTCAGGAATTCCATAAGCAGGTTTTACTGTGGCTATACGGAGACTGCTGGCAGACCGCCAAATTGCCTTTTTTTAAAGGCCCCAATTCACCTGCCGGCCACTGACAGCCGTTTATTTTTCCCACAGCTAGATTATCCAATCAGTGGTAGCTATGCAAATATCTTGTACGAGCTTGTGTACATAACATGGACTATGAATGTTAGCATGCTTGTGAAGAAGATACAGAAGAGGCTGTATTTCCTGAGAACGCTCAGGAAGATGAATCTATCTCAGCATCTACTTCTGTCCTACTATCGAAGAACCATTGAGAGTGTCCTGACATACGGCTTTCTTGCATGGTATGGGAGCAGTTCTGTAGCGGATAAAAAATCTCTACAGAGAATCATTAAAACTACCCAGAATATCATCGGGCTCCAGCTACCAGCCCTGGACAACATCTTCGCATCTCACTGTTTGAGGAAGTTGCACAACATTCTCAGAGACTCTTCCCATTCTGCTTACAATCTTTTTGGACTGTTGCCTTCTGGCAGAAGATACAGAACAATTAGAACTTGGACCACACGTCTTCTGAATAGTTTTTATCCCAGAGCTATAATTGCACTCAACAATGAACTAAAGGGCCACCATCAGTGAGCTGCTGAACAGCATTATTTGGTCTGTTGTGTGGATGCTTGAGTGGTTAGGGGCTGGAAATATTTTGGTGGGTGGGGTGCGTGTTTGGGGATTGTCATGTGTGTTGGGTCTGGCCTCTGGGTGTTATGAATTTCATTGTATGGGTATACTGCGTATATACGTACAATGACAATAAATAAATTAACTAATTACCTAATATCTGATACAAACTTTTTCAGAACTGCTGTAAGTATACTTACCTAAAAGTTACTTCTAGTAAAGGAAAAATTTACTGATCAGGAAGTCATATCTTGTAATTAGTATTCCCCTATTTCTTTTCCAATTACAAAAGTGTCATTCAAAGTAATATTTTGATTTATGCTGCCACCCATTCATATTCACAACGATAAAGTTAGAGCTGCTGTGCAAGAATGACATTTCTGTTTCAACAGACATTGTGAATTAAAACAGGATGGAAAATTAGATTAGTCTGAAATAACTGACTAATCAGTCAAATTTACAAGTATTTCTTTCTCATCTGAAAATGTATATCCCAGTAGTTTGAAACTAAAGAACATGCCACAAATGTATTAGATTTGCCACTACAAAACATACATAGAAATTGTATTATTTTGTATTCAAAGTATGGTTGAATCACTGCCTTTTAATTGAAATGCAGTTGTGATAGTTACTTGAAATTTCTGCAAGAAAGAAAACAGTATGTTAAAGTGCAATTGTAAATTTATTCTGACGATGTTTCTTTCTGCAATATTTAACAATTAAAGGTGATGTTGCTTGAGTAAATACTTCTAATACAAAATATCCTCACTGGAGTATACTGGAGTATACTAATAGAATAAATGTATTCTATGCATGCAAAATGATATTTATATTCAAAATTATGAAAATATTTTTGTGATGGTGCTTCACCTCTGGAATTACTTCTCTAGTGATGTGTAACTAATACATTATATTTTTTGCACCAAGTCAAGATACTTGATTTATCCATCCAGTTTTAACTTATACACTACGTCCTTTGCTGATTTTTGATTGCTTCTTATTTTTCATGACTATAATTTGATTAAAGATTTTTAATAATTTTAAAATATGAAACATTGTATCTGTCCACCATGAATTCATATGTATACATATTTTAAAATTTGTTTTAATATTCATTTTTAAACAGTGCTATGAAGCACAGTTCCATATGTTAAATACACATGTATGACAATGACTAATGTTCTCTCAAATATATTCATTTGGTATATTCATTATCCACTAATATTCTGAAACTAGAAATGCAAGGTCAGGTTTGATTTATGGTCAACAAATGAGTAAAATTATTATTTTGTGTGTGTGTGTTTATACACACACACACACACACACACACACACACACACACACACACACACACACAGAGTATATCACAGAAGTGAGTACACCCTGTCACATTTTATAAATATTTAAATATATCTTTTCATGTGACAACACAGAAAAAAATGACACTTGGCTACAATGTAAAGTAGTGAGTATACAGCTTGTATAACAGTGTAAATGAGCAAAGAGGACCCCTCAAAATAACGCAATACACAGCCATTAATGTCTAAACTGTAGGCAACAAAAGGAAAGGTTGCTAAAAAATAAGTCATACTGCAACTTCACAGAATTCTGGAGTTTAGTTGGAACCCATTTAGTTGAGCTTTAGGCTTAGCATAGGACTGAAACAGCATTGACTGAACTTCGGGTGGGAGCAGGATGGAGGTAGTATGTCCAAACTGGTTCTCCTTGATCTCTCAGTGACTTTCAAGTTAGGGGCACAATCTTGTAGTGGTTTTCCTCCTTTCTTCTTCAATCAGTGTTGATAGGAAGGAGAGATTGAACCCTCACACTATTTTGTGAGGTTTCTCAGGGTTCATCACTGCCTCCATTCCTCTTTTTTATCTACAAAAAGGTGAGGTCATTTGATAGCACAAGGTCTACTGATGATAACCACTCATGTATCCCTCGTTCAAGTCAGCCAGGTGATGCTACGTTCTTTCACAGTGACTGGAAGCTGGGTGGGTGTGGATGGGGAAATTCAACCCATGTTAAGACCAAGTGGTTGTGAATTGAGGCTCTCCTGGATCTGGTGAACTTCTATGTTTAATTTTAGATGGGATTGCATGGCCTACACAGAATCAGTGCACATTTGGTGAGTCCTCCTGGACTCATAAATCCTGTTCAAGAGATAGATGGCAGCTATGGCCAGGGAAGCTTTTACACAACTCCATTGTGTACCAATTATGCCCATTTGTGAATCAGGAAGCATTGTGCATGGTCACCCATGCATTGGCCATCTCAAAACTAGAATACTACAATACGGTCTACTTGAAACAGTCCCTGAAGTACATTCAGAAGCTGCAATTGATCAAGAATGCAGAATCAAGAGCAACTAGGACATACCACAGTATGCCCATATTACAGTTTTGCTTTACAAGTTGCATTGGATGCCAACAAGCTTTCATGTGCAATTCAAATAATTTGGCTCTACAGTGCACCTTTCTGGCATAAGGCCAGGTTACTTGAAGAACTGCCTTTCTCCAATTGTCTCCACCCATACTATCAATTAAAGAATATTTATCTGGCCAAACTCAGGAAGTGTACTCTTCTGTATCAATGTCTGATCTGTGAAACACCATTTCCCGTGAGATTAGATTAACTTCAATCCTTCTGAGCTTTTGCTAAGCCATTTAAGGTCCAGCTTCACTTTCTGGGAAGAGAAGGGTTGGAGTTTAGGAAGTATTTGAACTAGGAAGTGTTTGAACCTGTGAGTTAAATGAATTTCTTGTTGACTGGCATTTTAAAAATATGTCTGATTTATATATTCTGTTACTGTATTGTATACAATATTTATATTGTGTTACCCTTCCAGAGCTGCTCAGATCAGATGGCAGTCATATAAATCTACTAAATTAAATAAAACAATAGACAAAAAGTAAAGTGTAAAATAATGTTCACGTACTCATGAAAGACAAAACTCTTTCTGAGTATCCAATCTTGTTTATTTTCCAGTAAAATAAAAATCTCAAGATTGATTAACAACTAAATACCAACTTGTAGGATGGTATAATACAGTTAAAACACATAATACATCTAACCAAATCCCTAATGGAACAGATCATCTAACAAAATATACTTATTCCAAAATTTAGGACCACAATTTAAAAGTAAAGCAATTGACCTGACAAAATGACAGCAAAATATACTCACATGTAAGGAAGAAGGATCAGGTAAAAATTCAGCATCCTCTCCAAAGATAAAGTCAGGTGGCAACTCAGGATAGTGGGCATTAAAAATTATATCCCCTTAAAACAAGCAAACAGAAAAATTTTTTTACCTACTGTCACAGAAGAAAGTAAAACACTGACTTTGATCATTACACTAACATCGTTAGTGCTTTCCACTTCTCCAGTACTGAAGCCATGAATATTAACCAGTTTATTTGGGCAAATATTAAACAATGGCTAATATAAAATAGCAGCAAAAGCTTCTGAACTGATCATAAGTATGCCAGACTTTTAGATGTTAAGCATGTGAGTCTAAGGCTTCTTGCAGCTTATTCTTCTACTGCTAAAATCAGATCACTTTGAAAAAGAATAACATTTTAACACCTTTTTAAAAAACCAGTCATTGTTGGAGAGCAACCATCCCAGCTGGCAGGAGGATGAAGTGAGGAATTAGCCTAGACTTGCTATATAAATACAGGAGGACTAGGTCTGACCCCTCCCCACAAATGCCTTTGAGCCTTATCTAGTCTTTCTCAGTCAAAAGCTAGACTTCTGGGGAGATTCCCGTATTATAGGCATAAAACAAAAAAATAGCTAACTTGAACTCTATACGTGTGGGTCTGGTTGTTTGCACATGACCAAGTATCATTCCATCTTTATCAAAAAGATCTTCCTCAATTGTTAAAAATTAAGTTAAAGGATTCTCAAATATGAAGTTTATATGTTTGAATTTAATATGAAATACCCATTTATTTGCAATATCCACCTCTATGGAGAATACCCATTTATTTGCAAGATTAAGTACACAGGTTTGTTTTGAAAATCTTTTTGGAAGCAGCTGCTTGCTCAGAATGCATTCTGAATTAATGCAGTGTTTTAAGGCATTTTTTTAATTTAAAAAATTGCTTTCCAGAATATGTAAATCTAATCTCAATGGTGGTAAACAATGGTTTATTCAGGAGCTAGGCAATCATGCCTGATTCGACAATTATGGGTGATATAAAATATGGTTTAATACATTCAAAGAACTCAGCTACCATTCCTGATTTGTCTCCAACTACTATAATTTTGCACTGTAAACCTCTTTGCAGAATACCCACTTTAATCATTTTTCAAGCCCTTGCTTCATGTTCATACTACCTTCATCACCCCAAAAAAAATGTTTCATCTACTCTGACAAAATATACTCTGGTATTTTCTCTTTTGAAGTAAAGTAAATGCTATACTTGCTTGAAAAAGATTTGAAAGCAATGCTTCAGGAGGGATAGGAATGGAAACACAGCACCTCTATTAAAAAAAAGGCATTTGTGGGTTTCTACACGTTTCTGAAGAATTACATGGCTGCTTCAATGAGTTAACTCATTAAAATAGCTGCATCTTTAGCACAAACAAGCAGCAACATAATTTTCAGGTTCATGTGGAAGCCTGAAAAAAAGATATAGTTATTTTAAAGAGATGCTAGTTTCCAATAAACCCTTTTCAAATCATTTTAAAGGCCTACATACCTCAACCAATTAATATTTAACTTCAGTAAATGTTGCAATCTGTTGTAACAAACTATTGAAATTCTAATCTTCTGAAGGACTTCAGAAGAGGAGAAGTTATGCTTCAAAATACTTTATCTGAATTTGCAGCATGACAGCTGTTATGATTGATATTCTGGAAAAAAAAACACCAAAAAATTCTTCTCTTACAAAGAGGATGTACTAGTACCCACAAAGGAAGCATGCCCTCCTGCTGAGAAACAAATCATGGGCACATTTTCTTATTGCAACATTTCTAATGGCCTTCCTTCATTAAACTCTCCTGTTCTCAAAAGATAACAACCATACATCAAGGAACAGGATGTCTGAAGTTCCTGTACAAAGCTGTCTTTCAATGGCTGTTTCACCTACGGCCATTATGAAATGTCTGCCAATAAACAGACATTTTCCTCTAAGCACCTTTTTCATCATTAATATACTGTTTCTGCTTGTGCACACTTATCAAAATATATTGTTTCTACTCAGAACTTGACATACATAGCATTTTTGGTCTACGTAATACAGATTTTCATATTCGTAAAGGCAGAGCTCTGAGGAATGTCACAAATTATGCCTCCATATTAGAATTTTTTATTTTAACTTCATTCTAAGATGTAGATTAGCCAGCAATTTACAACATATCACCCAAACAATGATATGGATGTAAAATGTTTCTTTTTTATCCCCCTCCTATATTAACCAAGCTCTTGTTTTTGATCATATTATTTGCAAATTTTATTTTTTAAAGTTAAGGTGAAGGAATGTAGAAAAATCTCGTAAAAGCAAAAAACGGTGAATACATGACGTTTACGTTGTCATTATGAAAATGACAGTTTGTATCAGTGAACAAATGACACAAATAACAATATTTGCCTTGTCTGCATAACAATGTCATTGCAAGTGATATACTCTGATTTAAAAGAGAAGCAGGAATTACAGAATCCATTCATCTCAAATGGAAATTGAGGTTTCACAAGTGTGTGTGTGTGTGTGTTTTAAGAATTGCCTTGCCAACCCAACTACTTTGGAATAGCAGCTTGCCAGCTCAACTGTTATGCCACTTTGTGACTCATGCACATTTAACAATCTGATAAAAAAATTCCTTGAGATTTACATTGAAATGCAGTTTAGAACTTTAATAAATGGTTCACCATAGAAGGTAGAACAGATGAGGTACACTCGCCTTCCTATCTGCTTTCTCCTCAAAAGTTTATTAATTCATTTATTTAATTCAATCACCAAATAACTTTGGGTGGCTTCACATACTAGGATTAAATGTTTAAACTAGCCATATAATTCTTGGGTGCTTTACTATGTAAGAGAATGGCAAATTATCGTCAACTCCTTTCTATTGCTCCTGTGTAATAGAACCTTTTCAGAAAAAAGTAAGATATGAACTCTTGCAAGATTTCCAAATTTTCTCATCTTCTAATATTTCATGTAAAAACACTGACATCTCAAGTGATGACATCTAGTCATCTTCCGTACAGATTGCTTGCTTTATGTCGAACACTCTAATATATCTTTGTATCAGATTAAGTGTTTCAGCAGATGCTATATCTCGGGGTCCCCAATCCCCGAACAAGTAAAGATTCATCTGAGCATGCATGTGATCTAGGTTGTACATGTCCCCGTCTGTGGTCTGTGGAAAAATTGTCTTCCTGAAACCGGTCCCTGATGCCAGAAAGGTTGGGGACTGCTGCTAGATCTGACGGTATTATAAAATATTATATTTTTTTAAATATGTATTTTAAAAACAAGTATAGGTTTAGTCATTGTAAAAATGCAGCATAAAGGAATTAATTTAAAGAACTGTTACTCAAATCTGTCATAGTTCTGTCTGTCTGTCTGTCTGTCTGTCTGTCTGTCTGTCTATCTATCTATCTATCTATCTATCTATCTATCAATCATCTATCTCATTCTGATACACACACACGCATATATGCATACACAAGTATACCCCCATTTTGATTTCTCAATTTATTTTCTATATGAAGCATCTGACATGCACAATGAAAAACTTCAAAAATATCAACAGATTATAATGCATTATATATAAGCAAAAGAACAAACTCTAAAAGAGGTCACTCACAAAACCCAATTCTACTATACATGAAAGATGCCATGCCACATTAGATATCTTCACCGCTAATTCAATGAGTTATGCTTATAGTTTATGGGTAATTCGCTGTCTTCCTATTGATTTTCTCCTAATGTCTTAATTAAATTTTCTTAATTTTATTATCAGGCTGATGCAAATCTGTGAATATAAGTGATTAACTTTTATCAAATGATTTACACAGAAAATACTTTTCATTGTATCTATTGGAATGGAAATAAGAAACATGGATATATCTTTATTAAAAATAAATATATTGATGATTTCCTTTTTCTAAAACAAGGTCAAGGGACTAAAGAAGAGGGTACAGCTGCTCTAAAGTAGTAGTTGAATGTGGAGATTTCAGCAGTACCACATGTACCACTCCTGCATACATACATAAAGACACAAAAACTTATTACTTAAACCAAGAGCCTAAAGTTTGTGCAGAAAAAAGTGTACAAATGCAGAACTTTAATTGCTAAACTAATAGCAAAATATAGGCTGATTTGCTTGGGACCCTGGAACCCTACTCACTCAAACAGAGACTAGAGTCACATATAATGCTAAGCCTGTGCTTTGCTTAAGCATGGCTTACTCAATAAAGTTCTGTGTTCACATCACATGCTAAGATAAAATGAAATATAAACAAGATGGCAGAAGATTAGAAAGCTGACTAAATATGGAGGGTGCAAAGGAGGGTCTGTCCCTTGGGAATGCAAATTAAATTAGAAGTGTCCAAGGATCCCTAACAAACTTGCTGAAAGATAATTAACAAAGGGAATATTATCGAGGTTATTTTGATGATATATGGATACTTGTCTCCTAGTTGGAGACAAATATCATGGAGCACTTCTCTATACAGAAAGGGTGACAGAGAGAAGAGCATCCCACTCAGAATGGCAATAACATTGGTTTAATATTTTTACTGGGGGGAAATGCCTTTGTCAGCAGGGTTTAATTTCCATTAAATCAATTTATTACAACTTAATTTGCATGAAATTAAATGCAGTCCTTATTCAAAAAACCATCACTGCCTTAAATCATTCAGATTTAGTATGATTTTGGGATCAGCCAGAAAAGTCACATTTTTTTCTCAACCTCAATTGTTAATGCTACAGCAAAGCTAAACTGACAGTATGAATGAAAGAGCAAAAATAAGTTTTTGTTTCTCTCAAATAGATAACAGAGGCAAAGAACTGGCCTTGCAGCTCCTTCCTTGATCTCCTATCCCAGAAAAATTGCTGTTTAAATTGTTCAGTTTCCTGCTTAATTCCCTTTTTAAAGTTGTCTAAATCGTCTGCTTCCCATTCAAACTCTAAGTTGTGTGAATAGGCCTTAGCTACCATTCAATATATTTTCAATGAGTCACAACCTCAAAATCTTTTCCTAGTTAGCCACCATCAGCATCTATGTAAAATCAGAATTACTGAACCTCCTCATTCTACATCTGATTTGCAGTTTATCTGCCTGCTCATTCTGCTTACAGCAATGATTTAAAATTCTCCACAATACTTTTATCTGTTTGTTTTAACCATTGTGAATAATCTGCTTCAATCCAAAACTTGGCCACTGATCTCTTTTAACTTTAGAGTCTCTTTCCTTTGACTACCAAGTTGGTTTCTTTCCACAAGGCATTCCTGCACTGAGTTGCCAACTCCAGGTTATATGGTATCCCTAGGTCACATTAACTGATGGTGCCATTTCCAGCAAAAGTGAAGATTTGTGTTTTTTACAATGAATTACCGTATTTTTCTGACTATAAGACGCTACTTTTTACCCCCAAAAAGAGGGTGAAAACTTGGGTGCGTCTTAT
>JANHFT010002540.1:36996-50297 GCA_032467955.1 Pseudoxenodon macrops
AGAAGACTAATAGTAATAGTAATGCAGTCTTAGTAAGTAGTTTGACAGTGGTGAGGGAATTATTTGTTTAGCAGAGTAAATATATAGCTTTGCTGCTTTAAATAGTGAAATGGGCAGTATAAATTTAATAAATAATAAACAATACAATGTCAATCTTCAATTTATGCTGTATAAACAACATTGTAAGAAGACAATGTAATATATTAAGATTTACAGCAGAATAAAAAAATATTTTAAAAGTTTATTATTATTCTGCCTAATGATAAAGGTCTTACAAATTCTATAACAGCAGCTCCTCTGATTAAGAGAAGGGAGCCAGCTTTTCCCAAACCTAACCATCCTCCTGAATTGCTGAAAATCTTTTAATATTCCAGGTGAACTCAGCATGATCCACAAGCTTCCTGCCAAGGGATCCCCCCTTCCCCAAGTCACAGCATAAGGTGCAACCAGGCAACGCTATTAACACCCTGATTTAATAATTCGTGCAATCCAGGGCTTGCTCATTCTCCTTTGCTTGCTGCTTGGGAATAAGAGTTCTCCTTTTAACTTCCTGCACTTCTACTGCTGAGGGCATTTTAAATAACTCCAGTTGTGATATTTTTTAGTCTCTGCTGCTCTCAGAAGGCAGAAGGACTATCTAATCCAATGGTTTTTCATTGGGAGGAGTTGGAAGTCCGCCCGTCTTAAAGGTGCTTAAAACTAGAGATCTCTAATCTTGGCAACTTTTAAGAGTTGTGAACTTCAACTCCCAGAATTCCTCAGCCAGCAGCAGAGCCTCAGCCAGCAGAGGGGAATTCTGGGAGTTGAAGTCCACAAGTCTTAAAGTTAACATGGGTGGAGACCCCTCTGTTAAAAAGATTGAAAGACGCCGCTCTAATTTGATGGCAGCGGGGTCTCCTTTCATTTTAACCCCCAGAATAACCACCCTGTAGAAACAGGCACTTTGAAGAATGCTTCTTCCAAGCATTTAAACCAATTTCCTATCCTGCTTCTAGCCAGAAATCTTTCCTTCAAGCGCCACGCATTGCAAAGACAGCCGCTTGGGCCACGTGACCGAGCAAAAAAAAAAAGCCACTGTATCTAAGCCTCGCCCCTTCTCGCAAACAGACTTCCGGCCCCTCCGCCGTTGTCCCGCCCTGCCGCTTCCGGGCGAAGCTCCATAGCAACAAAGGCCTAGCCGGTGGACGCCGCTCGATTGGAGCCTGGTTGTCGGAGTCATGGTAAAACGGAGGGACTGGGGCGTTTGCGAGCGACTCCGGCTGGAAGCTGCCCATTTGAGAGATGGGTGGGAAAGGAGGATAGCAATGGCGGGCCGGGGGTGGTGGATCTTATCCTGCCCCGCTTATTCTGGCTGGGAATTCTGGGTGGGGTAGTCCGCGATGCCTTGAAGACCTTTCGCTTCTCACCCAAGAAGCTTCTTCGGTTCTGACTGAAGGAATGGTGGGGAATGGAAGGATTTGTGTCCTTTTCTGGTCATTAGGTCACTGAAGGTGTGAGTACCTGCAAAGGCTGCAAAATAATATAAATCCTCCTCCATTCAACCAGAATAGAGCTGGAAAGAGGCCTTGGAGGTCATCTAGTCCAACCCACTTGGGGCTCAAGCAAGAGGCCTTATGCCATTTCAGTTAGGTTGTTGTTGTTTTTTCCCCCCAAACAAAGAAAAGTCTACTTGCCTTTTAGAAAACAACTGTTAGGACCTGGATGGCTGAGAATCTCCATAGACGAGTGGCTTAGAAATTTACTTGTTTATTTAATTCCTGTGGGCGCTGATCTCAAATTGCTATGAGTAACTTACATCTCTAATAAGGGTTCCTTTGTAAATATTTCATCCTAAAGTCTTTATTGTCATTACTTACAAGAGCAAGTGTGCCTGGAAGGGAAAGACCATGCAATTCAAGAGCAAGAGAGAGATTATCTAACAACTAAAACTACGGCCCTTCTGCCCATGTAAGCCCCATTGATCTCAGCTGAATTCACTTTATATTTTTTTTAAAGCATTTAGAGGTTATTTGCCCCACTTATGAGGATGCTTTACATACTCCAGAACAAAGGTAGGCAAATAAAGTAATGAGTCTATAGAGATATAGGTAAACGGAGAAATTGCTAAATGGCATTATGATAGAATGCTCAGATATTAAGATGCAGACCCTGGATTTGTCTGCAGGACATTATGGATTCAAAAGTTTGAGGGTTTTAACAAAGTATTTTTACATAGTATCATAATGCAGTGGGAGAAATAGGAAACCAGGAAGAGTATGTAAACATGCCACAGAATGCTTGCACTGTCATTCAGGAATTCTCTCTGAAATCAAAAGTCAAGTTTCTTCTCTACCCATCTTTAAATGAGTTCTTTTCTATACCATAAGGTTCTGTGCTCAATGTTTTTAATGGTTTGCTGATTTAACAGTTTTTTGTTCTTTCATTTTAGAGAGTAAAATGAATATAAAGTAATGTTTTTAAAGGAAGGAAAGGGGAACCTTTCAGCTTTAGCCGTATAACATGGGAAGGTTTTACAATTATATATATATATATAATTTGGTATTCATTTTTACATAAAATTATAAATTCAGGGCCACAGAAGAGCCTACCTCTCTGTTGAAATAAGTTGAATTATTTCTTTGGCAGTCTCTTGTAATCTGTGTCTATGTGCAGTGTAGATTTTTACAGCTAGGTGTACATGAAACAGTCTGTTTATGAAGGAAGCTGTTTCTTGCTCAGATAAAACAGAGTGGTAGCTTGCACATAAATTAAATTGGATTTTAACAGATTAACATAGTTGGAAGGGACTTTGTAGGTCATCTAGTCCAACCCCCCCTGCTCAAGCAGGATATTTTGAGGAACTGGATCACCGGTATCTTAACTGTGACCATTGCTTCCTTTGAAGGAGAGAAGCGCCAAAAAGGAGAGCGGGTTGCCAGCAGGAAAACCACAGAGAATAATGCCGCAGGCAATTCATCTCTGTTTTTTTTACGGCATAGAGAGAAGTCACTGACAGACTCCAGCCAACCATGACTGCTCAGCATGTGGCCTTTAACATGGCACAGCTCTTCCTGTTGCTTCTGAGTTGGTTCATTCATGTAGAACACCTCTTCTTCAAAACACTCTGATTGTCCATCATGGAACCAAAATGAAAACCATTTGGATGAGCTAGGGAGTGAAGGAAGGAAGGCGTAGATTTTGCTCCCTAGGATTTCTTTGCTAGTGCTCTGCGGCTGTCTATATTGTGGAGATGGAGTCCAAAGTCAGACAAGAGGTTGTATGTTAAAAATACATTAGCTGATGCCCTACAGACCTCTTTTCAGGTTTCATACTTCAGTATGTTTGTATCTTTTACAGGCAGAGGTGGAGGAAACGCTGAAAAGGATTCAGGGCCACAAAGGAGTCATTGGAACTATTGTTGTAAACGCAGAAGGTGAATATCTACCACGCACGCACGCACACTCTCTCAATTGTCATTTTCCTTAAAAACATCATGGAAAACCTTTTGGAGTCACACAACATACTAAGCTAAAATATTATGTGTTGATTGTGGCTCAAGTGGACGCAGTTAACTGTGGGTTACTGCTTTTGATAAATAGCCTGCATTCATACAGCATAGATCAAGAGTCGACAGCTATTTTTAGACTGAAGCCCTTGTTTAGTCTTGCAAAACGCACCATCTGAAAAGTTGGTAAGAACTAAGCAGTGCATCCCCTTTTGAAATTAATCAGCACAGCAGGTAAACAATTGACTTGGTTTCCCACACTGATTTTCTTTTCATCACCAATAGCAGTTATTGAACTAATTAACTTAAGACCCTACCCAATGAATGTAGATTTCTCCATGGGTTAAGTGGTAACCGGTAAAGCACATCAAAATCATCTGTTATTTTAAGCTAAAAGAACACAATATCACGAGAACATTTGCATTCATACTATAGCTAGGAGATGGTGGGTGGCCTTGAATTTCATTGTTTTTAATAATTGCAGAACACTTTACAATTTTGTTCTGTTGGATCTGCCAGTAATGGTCAATCCTCATTCAAAAATGGTTGGATGGAAATATGACTAGACTTTCCCAAACCTTTCCTTGTGGGCAAAAAAGTCAAATTGGCTTAATATTTGTGTTATCTTCTTTTTTTTTAATGCACAAAAAGCCTATCTCCTTCCAATTAAAAAAAATCACCAATAATATAATATAGCCCATAACTGTTGCCTGCCTTCAAATAATGTTACTCTGTTATTTCTTCCAAAGTTCTGAAACCCCAAAATGTTTTGCTAGGGAATCCCTCCTCAGCATAGATTGCATCAAAGCTTTGGAGAGTAATCATGGACTGGAAATGGGGAATATATAGAACCCATAGCAGCCAGTGACTTCACTCCTCAACCAGGACTTCTTGATTTGCAGTTATTGTATTCACTCATTCACCTTTCGGCAAACATTTAATGCTAATCCCTTTAAAAAAATACCTTGAAAAGTCAAACAAATCCCCAAGGAAATCAATTAACAAGTGGGATCTTAGACTGAAGGTATATTAGGTTAATTGTAGCAAGGATGTGGCCTGTTGTACCTGGCATACGTGCATGTTTTAATTGACACCTTGCCCAGACTGCTGATGCCTTTCACACTGCCACAAAACTAAGGTTTTCCTTCCTTGCATCTGATATTAAACAGACCTGGGGGGCTGATTTCTTCCAAGGCCATGGAGGTTCATGAACCTTTCCCCCTTAACCTTAATTTGTGGTAATTTGGTGCCAACATTGTGAAGCTTCTTGCATCAAATTCAAGATAGTTACATTATAAAGGAGGCTTTTTTTTTTGCACTAGATATAATTCCCTCCTTCCAACAGAAGTATCAAAACTTCCATTCATTTGGCAAAGCTGGACTTTCGCTCTGATTAATATCCCAGGGCATTAAAGTACCCAAAGCTTCTGTCCTTTTCAGGGACTGCCCCTGGCATAAAACAGAGGTTGCAGGGAAGATCCTTCCCCTGCCGTAGCAGTTAGTTTCATCTGTTCTTGGCAACTTATCAGAAAGATAAGCGCCAAGTCATGACCTGCTTGACAGGCCAATTCTACAAAAGTAACTCATGGATGTCAGTGTTGCTCAACCTTTTAAATCTGTAGAGATTGAATTGCACCTTAATTTCATTAATATCACATGGAATTTAAATGTGACTTCAATACCTGATTTTTAAAAATTTCTTGGTGTGCAGTGATTGCCAACCTGTCTTAAGAAATCTTGTCTATTGAAAAGCCATCTCAGTATCTGTTGTATATTGCCTTGGCGAGACCACACTTTGAATACTGTGTCCAGATTTAGTCACCATTATGCAAAAAAGATATTGAGATTCTAGAAAGAGTGCAAAGAAGAGCTGAGAAAATGAGGGGAAGTGGGGCATACAATGATCGGTTGGAAGAATTGGGAATGTCTAGTCTAACAGAGTGAGGGACCAGAGTGACGTGGTAGCCATCTTCCAATATTTGAGGGCTGTCCTCCCCTCCCTCATCTCTTTCTTCCTTTATCTCCCTCTTATCTGTCTCTTATCTATCTTTCTTTTTCTCTCTATCTCCCTCTCATCCCTCTCTCATTTCTCTGGCTGTCTCTTTCTCTCCCTTCTCTTTCTGTGTCTCTCTATGTCTGTGAGTGTGTCTTGCTCTCTCGCTCCTTGCCTCTGTGCCTGTTCTCACTGTTGGAAAGCCCTGCAGCCCTGCATGCTATCTTTGGGGCTGGTAACCAGTTGTTGTTTTTTCTTCCTTTTGGAAAGTCAGACTGGCAGAGCAATGAGTGCAACATGCAGTGGAGGTTTCCCTCTCCCTCCTCCTTCTCTCACGCGCACGCTTCCGGCCCCACCACAACTGGTCAGGGGGTTGCGAGGGGAGGAGGAGCATCGCCCGAAGGGAAGCCTCCGCCGTGGCTGGCAATTGTTCCTCAGCCCGGATTTCCAAAAAAGAAATAAAAGGGGCAAGGGGAGGGGCCAACCAGTGATGGGACAGGGAGCCATAGCAAAGGTCCCAAAGAGCTGCATGCGGCTCTAGAGCTGTGGGTTGCCGACTCCCAGACTAGAAGACCTTCAAGGTCTCTTCCAACTATAGTATAATATATGACTCCAGAAGCTGTCAAAGACATTTGTGCTGTCAACCTCTAATTTAGTATTTATTGGAATCCTCTCTGAATACCAGAGGATGGGGCTGTTCTCAGTTTAGGCACAGCTGGATCTGTTTCCCCCTCTTCCCCCCCAGGGAAAACCCGATAGCATCGAAAAGTTTGGTTACATGGCTCCAAATCATTTGAAAGCCATTCCTAATATTCCTTTTCTCAGGGATCCCAATCCGAACAACGCTCGACAACTCCACCACCGTTCAGTATGCTGGCCTCCTCCATCAGCTCACCATGAAAGCAAAGAGCACAGTCAGAGACATTGATCCCCAGAACGATCTCACCTTTCTCAGGATTAGATCAAAGAAACATGAAATTATGGTTGCCCCAGGTAATAACTTTTGTCTTTTCCCTGCCTCTTGCTTTGATGGCTTCGTGATGTTCTTTAAATGTCTGCAAGCCTGCCACAAAATGTCTGTTTAATCATACATTATTTAAGGGGTGGGGGGTGGGATCACTTTAAGGATAAGCTGCCTGATGCCAGGGCTTTCAAGTGTTGACATATCAAGACAGCAAAGTCTTATTTTATCTGTCAGGATTGTGGCAGCATCTGAATCCAGCTGGTGGCTATACTGAACGAGATGAAGAACTGATCTAAGGCAGCTTGTTATGTAACGGGAATAATTGTTCCAAGATGGATTTGCCCAATTAACAGACAGTTGCAATAATTAACCATCATTGCAACTGTTTACATTTGGAACATAGTTTAACATATTAAGCAGATTTTCTCTTGGGCTTTTTAGGCTTATATCTCATAATGGTATTGAACTATTACAATTACCGTATTTTTCGGAGTACAAGTTGCTCCCTAACAGAGGGTGGAAATGTTGGTGCGTCTTATACACCAAATACAATCATTTTTGGTCTCCTGAAGCCCCGCCCCTGCATCCCATTCTTGTGAAAAATTGGCTAGTTTTTTGCAAAAACGGAGTGCGCAGAGGGTTTGGGAGGCCTTCAGAGTGCTCCTGGGGCTGGGAAGGACAAAAACTTTTTTTTTCTTACTTACCTCTTTGAAATCTTGGTGTGTCTTATACACCGATGCGTCTTATAGTCCGAAAAATACGGTATGTTACTGTGTTGAAAACTTCCCATTGTGGGGAAACTGGAATAAGCAGTGGCTTTGTTTGTGCCAACAATAATGAATTATGAAAAGGAATATTAGAAATCAAATGTGGAATAAATATTGCTGCATTTCATTGTTCTGTATTTCCTCCTCCCACAGATAAGGAATATCTTCTTATTGTTATCCAGAACCCATGTGAATAGATCTACTACACCGGTCTAAGGGATCATTGCTACAATTTTTGAAGTGTCCAGTCTAACCTCTACTAAATTAATGTCATAACATTCCACTAAGAAATTTGTCTCAAATGTAAAACTGTGGAATCAGGAAATGTCCTTGTCTCATTTGTACAATCTCATTGTATTTGCCTTTTGATTATGAAAATGTATTCCTAACTCCTTAAAAAAATAATAAACCCAAATGTTTAAAGCATTAAAGCGTTAATTTGAATGTGTCTAATTTGAATGTGTCAAACGCACCTGTAAAACTAGAATTATCACTCAACAACAATAAACAAGGAAGTTAGAATTAAGGAATGATTGCAATTCATCTTTAGATAAAATACATTTAAATATCTCTCATTTCAGTTTAACAAATATTCAGGTTCAAATAAAATGTATTTAGAATTAATGACTTCAGTAGCGTATTAGGCTCCATTGAAGGGAAAAACATTTTAGCTTTTTCTGATTGAACTCATTAAAAGCTACATTTGGCAACTGCTAAAACTAATGTTGCCATTTTTCTTATTCAATTTGCTTAAAACATATTTATGTGACTGTAAACATAGTAACTCAGAGTTACTTCCAAATAATGTAATACATCAATTCTTAAACATATGGAAAAGGAATTGTGAAAGAATGGGAGAAAATCTAGCTGAAAGTAACTTCAGTTATTTTTTATTCACTGAACTGTTTCATGTGTCAGTGCTAAATACGGTATTTAATGGATGATACTGAAATATTGATACTCCATAATGAAATCTCATTGAAACTAGCAAACCTGACCATAATCCCATTACACTGAATTTAGAGAGGTGGTTTTCTAGTTGTATTCCCACAAACATTCAGGTTGTATACTCTGAGGTTGATGAGAATACAGAATATTAATTTTTGAGATACTGAAATGGGAAACACTAAAACTGGGCATAATAAAACTTTCTTGAGTGACAAAATGTGATCTCATACTCAGTAGCAGTGATATAATGAAGAAACAGCTGATTAGCTTGCGCTGTCAAGAATTCTTCATATAGGATAATTCTAAAATTGAAAGTTAAACTAAGTGTTGACATAGAGGCCTTCTGTTTAATCAAACGAATGCAATTATTGCTTCAGTGCATGGTAACCTCTATGATAAACTCAAATTCTTAACATTTCAACATAACAAAGTTGATTTTCAATTTCTAGCATATTTTTCAATTTGAATAAAACAAGTATTGCTTTCAAGAACTTTGGATTAGATACTAAAATGATATTTTGGACTACTCAAGAACTTCAGACCTTGCCTGGAACTGTAAAAATAGCTTCATCCTCCAGTATCACATGACTGCTTTCTGAAGCTTCTACATAATCCCAGGAAGGACACAGCTGCTTTAAAGAGTTTCTAATCCATGCCCTGAAGCACCTTCCCATAATCAAATTTGAAGTGCAGCACACGACTAATACTTTATTAACACTCAAACTAAAAGTTGTATATTTAAAGATAAGATTAAATATGCACACAATTGAACTGGAATTTATCAAATCTACCCATTACCCATTTATCAGGAAGGAGCTAAATTCATTTTCTAGCTGCCTTTCTAGAACAGTTGATTAGGGACCCAATTTTGTAGAGATAAAAGCGGTATTATATAGTACCAGGGAGACAGGCATAACATTGGGCTACAAAACTATTATTATTGACATATTTAAGACAAGCACATGAAAGATTAGCTTATCATCTAATTACCTAAAGCCTTAAATACAACACCAGTGACAGAAAATAATGGATTCAATTAAAAGAGCATAATTGAATATAAAGTTGATAGGTTATAAGCTTGATGTTTCTGTTCTAGGTTGAAGACACTCAACAGCACATTGACCATAAACTATAAGTACACCAGTGGAAATAGAACATGCATGAACATAGACCATTTGGGAAATAATCCCAGGGATACCCTTTTCCAGATGTCCCTTAAAACATGGCTCTATTATTTTGAACATAATAGGTTAGTGGGATTCAACTATAATAATCCAAAAAACCTTTTCTGACAATGGTCAAGCAAACAAGAAGCTGATGAATCATGCAATACCGTTATAAAACATACCATCCATGTTCCTTAAGTGACTGGTAAAAACCTACTATTTCTTCCAATGACACTAGGTAGCGATAAGCTTATTTTTGCATTTTAAGGACACTACATCATCTTGCGTTAATAAATAAGTGGACAATTCATAGCAAAGTTCAGAGAAATACAAGCGGACAACAGATGAGGATAGACCGGTGGAATCAGCTAAATTACCGAACTGTCTTTGGAAGAGGAACAAGCTATGAATTGATGTTGGAGCTAGGTTAAAATGGCAAATATTTGCATGCAGTCACCTGGATCTAAGCCCAACAGAGTGGCACTTTCCCTATCATTAATTAAGCCCCAATGCACTTGTGAAGATACAGGAGGAATAAAAACATTCTCTGTACATCACACGGCAATAAGAATCACTCAGTGAAATTCACTTCCCCATGTAAGGTGGAAGGTGATGGAAGTACCAGTATGCATTATGTGATTTACACCAGCTGCCCCCAACCCTTTTAGCACCAGGGTTTTGTGGAAGACAATTTTTCCATGGACCAGGGGATAGGAGGTGGGTGCAACCTAGATCCCAGGTGCAGTAGGGTTTGCTTGCCCACTGACCACCTCCAGCTGTGTAACCAGGTTCCTAAGAAGCCATGGACTGGTATCGATACGCATCCCAGGGGTTGGGAGACCCCTGCTTTATAGGAAGGAAAACTACAATACTTGCTGTCAGTGAATAATGTTAAACTTGAGTAGCTGACGCCATATATGATAAACCTAAAATCTTGATTTAAGTAATATGCTATTTCCCAACAACCACAAAGTGTTACGGCTTAAATCATTCAACATCTTAAAATAATGTTTGTGCAACGAAGACCACAGTGAAACACAAGCTACCCTGTCCCATGCTGGATTCATGTATCATGTTGTGCAAATTCAATAATATGTCCAGAAACATTTACTTTTATCTGTTGGACAAAAAATTATTCCCAATTACTCTGTTTTCCAGATCCCACATCCTAATCTCACAATTTAATTGGTCTCTCTGCCAGTTAATCAGAGAAACTGATAAAACTCTTTAGGAGTAGAGGCAAAAAACACTTCTCAAAGCATACAAAAACACATCTCTGTTTAAGTCCAGAATCTTTGAAGAAACATTTCTAAAATAATGCAGATTATCTACAAGTACATGAAATAATCAGTCTCTCTTTATACACTTGCATACTAATACTGAAACAATCACGTTTCTTGCAGCTTCACTGGGATTTGTTTACTATTTAAAATTTGCAAACATTACAGTAGGAATCTCATTACACGTACACACTGGAATAGGATGGTGAGGTGTCCAGGTTTCATAAAGACCTTTGGTTTTGTTATTGTTACTATTACTTTATTGCAGTGATGAAATCCAAGTTTTTTTTACTACCGGTTCTGTGGGCGTGACTTGGTGGGCGTGGCTTGGTTTGGTGGGAGTGGCTTGGTGGGGGTGGCAGGGGAAGGATACTGTAAAATCCCCATTCCCACCCCACTCTGGGGCCAGCCAGAGGTGGTATTTTCCAAATCTCCGAAGTACTCAAATCTCCGAAGTACTCAAAATACCGGTTCTCCAAATGACTCAAAATTTCCTCTACTGGTTCTCCAGAACCTGTCAAAACCTGCTGGATTTTACCCCTGCTTTATTGTTAGACTGTTGTGGTACAGTTGTGGTATTTTCTCCAACTCTGCCACTAAAATACAATTACTGTCTGCTGCAGGCTATGAACCACAGAGTGATGTTAAGCAGATTTTACCCAATATGTACTAAACTGATGCTGTTGACGGAAGTTTAGCATACTGAAAAGCAAGGTCTGCCTGAAAGTTGGATACCCCACCATCTCTTTCCATTTACTTAGAAAGCCGGAGACGTTCCATCTTGCTCAACAGCCTACCAGCCCCGAATGCAGATGAGAAAACAAAACAAAACAATTACCTGCTCCAAGTTACACCAGGCCACAGAAGCTCAATATGGCTCAGCGTGATGTGCTTGAATGATTCATGAAAACCACCTTGTTCCTTTCTCCAGAATCTGTTGCGCTGGTGAAGTCTGGTGAAGCTGAGTTCTGGAAAGATTAAAAAGAAAAGAAAAATAGCCAAATAACTCATTCAAATCTAAGAACTTTTTAGCCACAGACATTCTTTGGAATGCATCCCCCCAAAAAAATTTGGCAGATAATCTGAAGAAATTAGTGGTTTAATTCTGCCAGGTCCAGCACTAGACGCAACAAGTTGGAGCAGGGTTTAAACAAATGTGTTCAAGGTCTAGCAAATGCATTTCTACAACTTACTACAGTTTGTATTAAACTTGGTTAAAGGTTTTCTTTTTTTTCTCCTTTGTGGCTCAACTTTTTGTGTGATCCCAACTTGTTTGGTTAGTTCAGTGTGTTAGTTCAGGGACTGAGTTAATAAATAATAAATACCGTAAGTTAATATTTTGACTGATTGTAGGCAAGATATGTTCTGCCTTCAGATTAATAAACTTAATACACCTTAAAGAAAAGAATTAAGACCCCCAAATCTGTATTTTTTTAAAATCCTTTTGCCCTAATCACCTCCCAAAAATTGTTTTAAAAAAACCTTATAGTAGTAATAAAGATCACTAGCATCACCACTAACACTGATGATGTTATCTAGATTGGGTAATGAAATGTCTGCAAGAAAACAACCCAGCTCAGAGAGCACTAAGGACCTCCCTTAAATCATGGTTTGCCTGTTTTAATTTAGAAACTCAGATCATAGCCTAATGTCTCAAATACGCTACACAGTGTGTCTGAATTAGAATCTAGCCATTGCTATAACCAAAGCAGTGATTTACCAATGCTGCAATCAAAATTAATACAAAGTCCGATTTTGAACAGCACATTCTCATATGCAATGCCTCTACAAGAAGCCTGTAGTCAACTCCCATACATATTCCTGAATAGAGATGTTTGAATATTGCCTTTCTAAACCATTATTTGGGCTGCTTTGAGGAATTTCTTCCTTTTCCCAATGCTCTTTCAGGAAATGCATATTAATGTGTTTCACTTCGTTAATAACACTAATAGAGGGGAGGCATTTTTTTTGTAAGATATCTCCGAGGCAAGCTTGGGATATGTAAAATGACCAAAAGAGGCTGAATCAGCAAGTGCACAAAGCAAATGCCATCTAATAAATAAACGACTGGTGTTGTTGTTAAATATAGGAGGGGGAAAAGGACAAATATGAATCCCGAGTGAAAGAAATTTTTAATATTCTAGCATGCAGCAAATCCAAGCGAATAGCTAGGGATGCATTATGCATGAGATAAAGTCCTTGAATGGTGATTCAGAGTTCCCATGACTACAATATAATGCTAACTAATGCCTGGAGTCTGAGAACATTGCCAAGAGCTCCCTCTGAGGTCTCTGAAGTCCTCTCATAGCAGAAGAACAGCACAAAGATGTCACTACAGGGTGTAAAACAAGTACCAGTGGGGCACATAATTCAACTTGAGGGGCCCACTTTGCTACCCAAGGTACGTTATCTCCCCATGTTGTGCTCAAGAATACTACAAAGTACCAAAGTTCAAGCAGGAGAGTAGTTATTCACTAGCAATCTTCGTTGATATGTTGCAAAGAATGGTTGGGATCACACAGTACAACAGAGGTGCACAATTATTATTTTATCTGGCTTGAAGATCATGCTTAGCTTTAAACCCATGGCTGTTGTTGTTAGTTGGGAAGTCATGTCCGAACCATCGCAACCCCATGGACAATGTTCCTCCAGGCCTTCCTGTCCTCTACCATCCCCTGGAGTCCATTTAAGCTCACGCC